>JAOVYX010017922.1:0-21191 GCA_035668315.1 Drosera spatulata | reverse complement strand
GGTATCTAGTGCCAAGACCCAAGAATTATCCAGTTGTTGGCTGCAAGTGGGTGTTCAGAAACAAAACTGATGAAAATATAACAGTCATGAGAAACAAGGCCAAGCTAGTAGCAAAAGGTTACTCACAAGAAGAAGAAATTGATTTTGATGAGACCTTTGTCCCTGTTGTAAGACTGGAAGCAATAAGAATGTTCCTTGACTATGCTGCATATCAAGGATTCGAAGTCTATCAAATGGATGTGAGGAGTGCCTTCCTCAATGGAAAGCTACAAGAGGAGGTATATGTTGAACAGCCTTATGGTGTTGAAGACTTTGAACATCCACATCATGTCTACAGGTTAGACAAGGCATTATATGGTTTAAACAAGCTCCAAGGACATAGTATGAAACTCTTTCAACTTTTCTATGTGAGAATAATTTTCAGAAAGGAAAGATAGATACCACCCTATTTCTTAAGAAACATAAGGAGCATATACTCTTAGTGCAAAATTATATAGATGACATTATATTTGGTTGCACTAACAACAAACTTTGTGAAAGATTTGCTGCATTAATGAAATTTAAATTTCAAATGAGTTTAATGGGAGAATTGAAATATGTTCTAGGACTTCAGGTACAATAGTTAGAAAGTGAGATATTTATAAATCAAGCTAAGTACCTGAAGAACAAAGTCAAGAAATATGGATTAGAAAATACAAGCCATATGAAAATGCCCAAGAAGCTGTAAAAATTGATAAGGATGAGAGTGGAAAACAAAAAAGCCAAACAATATAGAGAGGAATAATACGCTCACTCTTATACCTTATTGCAAGAAGACCAGATATCCAGTACTCAGTCTAAGTATGTGCAAGGAATCAATCTGATCCCAAAGAATCCCATTACACTGCAGTAAAGAGAATCCTGAGATATCTTAAAGGAAATCCAGATCTAGGGGTATGGTATCTTAGAGAATCAGATTTTGTATAAACAGGCTATTCAGATGCAGACTTTGCTAGTTGTAGAGTTGACAGGAAAAGCACAAATGGTTCATTTCAATTTCTTGGTGCAAGATTGATTTCATGGTTCACTAAGAAGCAAATCATAGTGTAAACCTCTACTGTAGAAGCAGAATGCATAGCTATAGGAAGCTGTGCTGCACAAGTACTGTGGATGAGATCACAACTTGCAGACTATGGTAATATTTTCTAAAACTCCAATATTTTATGACAGCACGTCTAAAATGGTAATTTCAGAAAATCCCGTTTTTCATGCTAGGACCAAAGACATTGACGTCAGATATCATTTTATCAGAGATCATGTACAAAAAGATCACATTAAATTGGAATATATTGCAACAGAAAAATAAATTACAGACATTTTGAGAACGCCTCTTGATGAGAGCGAGTTTATTCAATTACGAAGTGAATTGGGTATAATTGATTTGATTCAGTAAAATGGTCAAAATGCTTTAGTGCTCTATTGCACATGTGGAATGCAGACAAGCATTATTTTTACTCTACTGCAGTTCTATTTTTGGAAAGAAATAACGTTTTAAAACCGATTGCTTAAAATTTCGCAACAGTCAAAATCAGTGACGGAATCGGCGCAACGACTAGTTCTTAAATGGCAACGGTAACTTTTTCAAAGAGTATAAATATGAAGAAATTTTCAACCTAAAATACTTTTCATTCTCTCACACTCTCACTCTAAGCACTCTAATACTTTTTCTCTCTCTTACGCTCTACTGCAAACCCTAGTTTGTGAATTCTCAGACTTCACTTTCATAAACTAAAGAAACCATTTCAATTTCACTGAAAATGGCCAACTTCTGATCCAATACTGCTCTTAAAAGTGACAAAAACTCGAGAGCAACGTAGTCCAACAAGGAAGACTGAGTTGCAGACGGGAGTAGTTCTTGATTTTGAGACCCTAAAGAACGAATCAGATGAAATAAAGGAGATATCCGAGCTGATTCAAGACGCAGGTTTGAAGTACTTCTGTGAGAAAACTAGAAGGATATATGAAGAAGAAGTACTTGACTTCATTGAAAAGTCCAGAGTTGCTGAGAACTTTCAGGTCATCACATATACATCCACCAAACGAATTGGAATCACTATCACACCAGAAGACTTCTAATAGCTGTTTGGAGTTTTAAATGAAGGACCCAAAGACATTCCGGCCTCTGTGGTGATTGATGGTAGGCATAGAATGCTGTGTGAAGACAGACAGAAGGAAGGGATAGGGATAATGAAGAAGTATTTGTCCAAAAAACACAAACTTTTGGCAGACGTGGTGAAGAAAGTAATCATGTCAAGAGAATTCTCAAAGGATTAGATCACCTTTGATTAGCAAGAGATTATGTGTGTCATCCTCACCAAACATAAACTCAACTGGGCCAAATGCTGATGTATCAACTGGGTAAAGCAGTAGAGGCCAGACAACCTCTATTTGGGAGGGTTATAAGCATAATCCTCAAGGATAACCTCAAGCTTTCTGACAAGAAGGGGAGACCATGGACCATGGCCAAGCAGACTGATGTCCGAAAGATTGGGAAGCAGCCAATAGGCTTTTCAAAGAAGCCAGCAACAGTACAAATGGGAAAAAAGGCTGCAGACCAACCAACCAAGAAGGAGCCTGAAAAGGCTAATGGGAAGTTGATCAAAAAGGCACCAGAAACAAAACCAAAGCAGGCAACTTGTCCTGCAGATCGAAGCTCCCTGTTGTGCAACCTACAGAAATAGAGACAGAAGCACAGTCTGCACCAACAAAGAGCATACTGAGGCCAGTTCTCAAGAACCAATAACTTTTGCAACCATTAAGGCATCATCCTCAAAGAGTTTACCACCAAAGAAGCAAGAATTAGCTGTACTTCATGATGCAAACATCGCTTTAAAGTATCTGAGGCTGGTGGAGATGAGAATCTTCGGAAGCATATCCTGGAAGCTTAGAGGAGTTATCAGGAAGTCAGAGAAGGACCAAGCGCACAACTCAGGCAAGAGCTAGGTGCACAAGGGTACACAAGGAAGAAGATTGAAGCCATTGAAGCTAAACTAAGAGGGATGTAGACTGAGCAACCACTGAGTACATCTACTGTAGCCTCACTGACAATCAGAACTACTACAGCAGAGACATTCACAACAGCAATCGAATTGGCTGTGGTTAAAGCTGACCAGCCCTAAACTACATCAGAAGCATGGGCCACAACAACAACTACAACAACACAATCTCTAGAGAAGGAAGAGATCATGATGGCACTTCAAACTGCCTAAGCCATTCAAGGGAAGATTCTAGAACACGGGGCAAAAACTGATGAGATGCTTGACAAGACTAAAAAGCAGCAATGATCCAACGGTTTATCAAGGAGCACGAACTTCCAATCAAAAGGAAGTCCAAGGCTGCAAGGCCAAAGCTCATTCCCTCAGGACCAACAACAAGATAGAGGATCAATGCAGACGGCTCAAGAATAGAAATAGACATAATTAATGGAATGACAGAAGCAGAGATTGATCAGTTGGTTCAAATTCAAAGAATGGAGGCCAACAAGAAAAGGAGGCCCACTAAACCCTACATACTGTTCAGTAGGTCTCTAGAGATCACAGATTCAACACTCAGAACCAGAAGGCACAAACAGGCATAGCTGCAACATGTCGAGTTTGTGCATACTCCTAAAGTAGAGGCTGAACTGAAAAGACTGGTTGACAAGCACGTTAGGGCAACAACCTTGGAGATCTTTGATTATCTGTCAAGACCAACCATCGGCAAAGCACCGTCACCAGGAGATGATGATTATGGTAATGTTGAATTCCCACAGTTAGAAGACCATGATGATGATGACATCATTGATGAGGTTGCTGAAGAAGGGATCAAGGAACAATCAACAGCAGAACCATCTGCCGCAGAGGAGCCTGCAGCAGAGTCATTTGCAGTCGAGTCTCCAGCAGCAGAATCTCGAGCATCTGAATCAGCAGAACAAAAGGAAAGAGCAGCAGATGAACCTGCAGTAGAAAAGGAAGAAGACAATGAGGTATCAATAGAGGTCATACAGTAACTGAACCAGCAACAGAGGGATCACCAACCAAGGAGTCAAGATCACCATGTAGGGATGCAGAAGAGGCTATCACAAAAGAAGCACCTACAGATTATCAGTAGACCATTGAGCAAGAAGAGTTCACTCAAGTTACAACACTTGATCCCACTCTTATACAGGCAGAAGAGGTGATCATAGTGGAGGATGAGTCACTGGAAACAACCTCAATGCCAAGAGAGGAGCAGACTGTAGCAGAAAGCACTTTCAAAAGTGTCACACTTGAGGAAATCAACAAACACTTGATGAGTGACACTCCCTCTAGTCAGGAACTCATGCAAGAACAAGATGTATCCCCACTAAACCTGGTGTCTTCACCGCCATCCTCGTTTGGATTGGTGCAAACAAGGGCAGATCCACCATCAGTAGGATTCCCTCAAGGCCTACTTTACAGTGGAACATCAGACATTAAGATGACACCCCAGACTGCAGGTAGAAGTCTGAGGCAAGCCCTTGCAGACGTTAGATTGATACCAATTCATGAAAGGCCATCCTATACTACAAGAATAATGGCCAGAACTAAACTCCCTGCACATCAACAATCATCTCCACCAAAGACTAAAGTGGAGTACAGACTAAGGCAACTGCATCAGGAGATCTATAATATGCATCAGTGGACAAAGGATGCATTCAAGGATCTTCTTGACAGACTTGAACCAGTTACAGACGAGTTGGAAGTTGAGAAGACTATCTGGACAAAATGCTTTGCAGACTTCCATGACTCTCTCTCAAACATGGCTGAAGGTCTCATAGACCAAATTCAAAGTGCTAATGCTCTAAATCTACAGTAATACAGGCCCAGTTCTTCAAACTTGAACAAGCTAAGAGGCCAACACCAAGCTGACCTTCGCAAATTGCAAGCCTCTTTGAAGACCACTCAACACCAGCTTAAGGAACACATCCTCAAAAATGATAAAAGGCTTAGCTTGCTGGAAACAAGCTTTAACTTGAAACTGCCAAGGCCACAACTGCTCAACAGGCCACCAATTCTGAACTAAAAGCCCTTTGAGCTGCAATAGAAGCCCTTACAGCAGCACTTAATGCTAACAAAAAAAGGGAAGAAGGCAGCAGAAAGAGGAAAAGAAGAAACAAGGCCATCTGGAGAGAGGTCAGTAGAGAAAAGAAAAGAAACAGACGACCTCAAAAGAAAGCCAACTGCAGTAGCAGAAGGAGAAAGGGATGCTAAGCTGCAAAGGCCTCAGGGGGAGAGGCCATCAAGCCAAAGGCCTCAGAAGGAGAGGTCATTAGGGCACAGACTCAGGGGGAGCAAACCCTACAAAAGAGGCCATCGGGGCATAGATCTTAGATGGAGCAACCCTACGGGGAGAAAAGAAGGCATCAAAAAACATCAAAAAATCAGCCTCATAAACGTAGCAAAGGCAATGAGCATCACAGGTATAAGGAATACACACTTGTTGCACATTAGTCTAAGAAATTAGATTAAGCTTATGTTTCAAACAATGTAATTAGTGAGTCACCTTGTTGTTTTACTTAGAAGTTTTGTTAGCATCAATTTAGGGGGAGATTGATAAGAATGTGCAATCCCTCCAATTCTATAGAAATTGATGAACAAAACTTAGAAGTATTAGGCATGATGTTGGTAGTGTGCTTAGGCTAGAAATTAGTTCGGTATTTGCAGTCTAGGTCAGATGCTGGAGAGCAGACCGCCACAGATGGAGAGCACTGTGGGCCACCAAATACAGACTACTATAGAGAATTTTGACAAGGCAGGTAAGACATGCATGGACAACAAAAGACCTACAAAGGCTTCAGGACCTGGGATTAATCTTGTAGACAAGGGCCAACATAGCAATGCAGAGATTGTATCCGATCTGGGTACAGACAAGGTTGCAGCAGTGACTGGGTGCAAACAAAGTCTCAACGATATTGAGTGTAGATTGAGTTGCAGTAGACTGGAGTGCAACAGAGATGGTTGCTAAGGTTAGGGCAGGGGCAGAAGTCTGAGCATTAATCACATCGAAGATTTGAAGTTCAGAGTGACAGTACAAGGATCAGAAAAAGGTGAGCTGTCAACATCAGTGAAGGAGTCACATGTGACAAGCTGTCACCATCAGGTCAAGTACAGTCACGGGTTCATTCCCTTAGCCTATATAAGGGGATCAAAGGGCTCAAAGAACAGAGTTATTGAATGAAGTATTAAACGTACAAAGTATGAAAAAATCAATCTGAATTCAAACTGTTCAAGTGAGTTGAATTGAAAAAGAACAAAAAAAAGAGGGTTCACTAGTTTGCACTGACGAACAGAAGCTATAACTGAGTCCAGGAAAGGATCTGTGCAAAGGGTCTAGGTTCTTCACCTTTGAAAAAGTTAGATAGCTTGTCAAGGGGTTGTCTTGTAAGTCAAAAACAAGAAGATAGTGAACACACCTCTTGGATTATACTGGTCACCAAGGGAAGACCGGACTAAGCTCTCGATTATCAGTTGATAGCGAATGTCTGAACCGGTATAAATCCTGTGTTCTTTATATGCTTTTCATTGTTTTGATTTGTTCGAACTGTTAGAAATAAATCACATAAGCCAAAAGAGACAAACTGTCAAATTTTAGATCTCTGCTATAGCCATCCTCATTAGTCTACAAAGAACATCAGTTTATTGAAATTTGCTATTCCGCTATATTACACTAAAAAATTTAAAACAACCTATTCACCCCCCCTCTAGGTTGTACCTGTGGATATTACAATAACCCATACTCAAATTTTTATAATGAAGGGTGACTGAGATAGTCTCCTTCGTCGGGGAGGAATCAACCGTACTAACCTAATCAATTCTACAATAACTCTCGAATTTATAATACACCACCTTGTTTTGACAACAACATCAATTAACAAAAACCACGAAATGAATCATCATTAGAAGACATGGTTAAAGCATTCGATATGAAGTCAAAAGATATTCGAAAAGAAAGTCGAACAACTATTAAAACAATAACAAATAAAGTTGGACAATTGACAGCTAATTTAGGACAACCGAGGGCTCAATTTTCTAATAAACGTCCTGCACAACCCCTTAACTTTAAAAAGTGGTAAGGAGTTGAAAGGAATTGAAAGTGCTAAAACAAGGAAAGTGGAAGAATCTGAAGTTGAACCAACTCAACCCATGAAACCAATTGAACTTGAAGAGCAACCAAAATCTTATGAACGAAAGACACCTTTTCCTAGTCGATTGGCTAGGAATAAGAAGCAAGAAGCAAAAAAAGACATTTTAGAAGTGTTTAAAAAGGTCGAAGTGAACATCCCTCTAATCGAAGCAATAAAACAAGTACCTCGTTATGCAAAATTCTAAAAATACTTGTGTATAAATACGAGGAAACTTAAGGTTAATGAGCGAGTAATGGTAGGGGAAAACATTTCTGTTGTAATACAAAAAAAATTATCCCAAAAAGAAAAAGACCCTGGTATGATCATAATTTCATGCAATATAGGAAACATCACTATTTCTAGATGTAGGATTGACGTAGGAGCTTCCATTAATGTAATGCCGATGCCTATTTATGATGTTCTCAATCTTGGCCCTTTGAAACCTATGGGATTGTTATTCAATTAGTTGACCGTTGTGTTGCTACAACCGAAGGTGTGTTAGAGGATGTGCTTGTGAAAGTGAATGGATTGATTTTCTTACTGATTTCTATGTTTGTAAAATGGAAGATAGAGTTAATTCTTCTTTTAATATGGCACCAATATTGTTAGGAAGACCTTTTCTGAAAAGCTACTAAAACCAAGATTGATGTTAATGATGGAATGCTCTCAATGGAATCCGATTGTGAAAGGATATATTTCAATACTATTGATGCCATGAAATATCCCAACGATGAAATGTCTTGTTTTATATGCTTGATGTGTGTGATGCGTTCAATGATGAGATTTTTGGTTTATAAGATAAGGATTTCATAAATGCCATTTTGAACTTGGAATTATATAAAACAATGATTGATGACTATTTTGATACTGATGATGATTTGTCTACATTAGAAAAAGAATTATATGCAAACGACAACCATGAAGAAGCTCTTGTGTGTGAATTCCCCATAACTCATGACACTAATCCCACCTCTCCCAGTTACATTAGTTATCCTGCGTGCCGGGATAAGAATTTCAATAGTACTAGTATCTAACCGATCGTCATCGATAGTCGACGACCGCCACCAAGACCATGACCATCGATCATCGTCGACCACCACCATCGAAAGCCACCACCAACCATCGTCGATCATCATCGACCATCGACGATATCTCCGACCACCGCCGACCACCATCGACCACCACCACTGGCCATCTAGGCCGCCATCGATCGACACTATCGACCGCCATCGCCAACCTTGACCGCGGTCCACTGCCCTGACTGCCGCCGGATACCGTTGCCCGTCGCCATCCACCGTCGACCGTCACCAATGATCTCGACAGCCACTAATCGCGCCAACCACCATCGACCTCCTTGATCGTCATCGACTGTCGCTGACCATTACCATTGACCATCACCGTGGCCAACCATCGACCGTCACCAACCACTATCGACCGCCACCGACCGTCATTTCCCACCGTCGACCGTCATCGAATGCCGTCGTCGCTGGCTGTCGACCACCACCGACCACAGTCGCCTGCCATCACCGATCGTCACCAACCACCACCAACAACCAAGACGACCATCGTCAACCGCCTTTGACAATCATTGTCTGCGACTTTGTATATCACGCCTAAATGCAAATGTACGTGTCGTAACTAGTAATAAAAGTGAGTATATCAGTTATTGTCCCACAAGAACTTAGATGTAACGATCAAATTATGAATAGTGTTTTTTGGGTTAAACAATCAAAACGTGATGTATTGTTACGTGACCCTAAGGATTCTTCTAACTAAACTAAGCTAATCACAATCACCACACAATGATAGAAGATTGGGTTATAGATGTTAGAGGGAATAGGGTCGTGATTTTGTCTTCCAATTTTATCTAAATACTATGTGGTTTTATTAGTTAATCATGAGTCGTGGTTATAGACGAACCCCTAAGATGTAATCTATTCTGTCTTGAGTACTAGACTACGTCAAACTAAATGCCACTATTACTATCTCTCGATGAGAGGCCATCACAATACGGTAAGCATGAAATTCGGGGGTTACTTGTGTATCTTACACGTCACGCAAGCAATCTCTCGATCTCGTATTCAACATGTGAACAAGTGGTCAAATTCTCGATACGAAACTATTCTCTCGGATTCAAATCATATCATGGGTCATACAACAAGTGATCAATTTGTCAAAGCATTTAGTAGAACCACATATCATAACCACAAAACAATCAAAATTAAATTAAAAACAGAAGAGTAACATCAATACAAAAATCCGACTACATCACAACCCTAACAAAAGGTTTAGCTCAAGATTCGAATACTATGATAATACAACAAACACGTAACGTGTATGAAAATCATCACAGTACAAGTGGTAATCAAAACAAGTCACTAACGCTACACCAATATCGAGACGGAATCCGATTCACTCCGATGAAGTCCCTTGATATTGCTTCGTCTCCCAATGAATTGTAGGAGCCTCCCTCCAAGAAATCCGCTCCAAACCCTAGGTGTTCATCTTTTTTGGTGTATGATGATAGATGACTCTGATTTGGGACCAAAAGGGTGTATTTAAAGTCATTCAGGCTTGAGGAAAACTCGATGAAAATGCCCATGCGTGGCTGTACAAGGCGTCCGGTAACTTTGTTGCTTTCACTAAACCACGGTTTCAGGGATTTTTGCCTCGTGCCCGGGCGTGGTGAACAGCTGCACCCGAGCGCTTCAGTATTTTTCTTGAAACACTGTCTTCTCAAGGATTGGCGCCCGGGCTTGAAATAACGCTGCGTCCGGGCGTTTTGAGTGTCACCCCGAATCAAACGCTTCACCTGTTTCGTCCCGCGTTGTCTCTGCTCGATCAGGCTCCGTTTCCAACGTCTTTTGACCGTCCTATTGCTTATTTCCGCCTATAAATTACAACGAGGTATCAAAGGTCGCAAATATAGCAAATAGTACCAACATCAATAAAATTATGAATGTAAAGACGTCGAGATGATACAAGAAAATGTGATAAAACTCAGCGTGAATCGAGTTAAACAACTCCCCCAAGCTTGAGCTATTGCTTGCCCTCAAGCAATAAAAGTCAGACAGAAACAAAAGGGAACATGCTAATGAGCGAAACTCTTACAATCCTAATTGGATGTTTTCACTCATTATATTATGTAGTTGACTTATCGATCCCATGAAACTACTGGCATGAACTCATCCTAGTTTCAAAAGAACGACCCCATAATGTGCACCTCTCACCACTGTGCTCTGTTAGGGGTACGATCTAATACGATGTCGGATGGAATCCCACCATAGGTTGGATGGGAGTATCAACTTAGGCCGTCCTAAGTTCTAGGACAACACCCACTCGTCGTCTTGTTCAAGCGTTTAAGCACCTTCTCAAGCTTCCTAAAGCTCATCAAACTTCCTAAAACAAGGATAGCAAGCATAAGTCACAGCACAATGAAATCCCAAATTAAAGTCATGATACATCAAAGTACATGCCGATCGAGTAAAAATGGAAATAAACCTAGACGAGACTCTAACCCTAGACAAAACTCCACTAATCAAGCTCTAACTCCCTCCCTAATCTTATTGAGGAGCATGCTTCGAATGCGACAAAAGTTCAGGAAGAAAAAAAAAAGAGTTGGGGTGATACAACCTCCAGGTGGCTAGTCGTGATGCGAGCCCGACGAACCTTCATCTCCTTGGTGCCCTCCTAGACCATCGCGACGGAAGCGAGGACGCTGTGATAGCTCATAGAATATATCCCGTTCGCCCCAAATAGAGGCGTGGAACTGACGCATGAGAATCTCCTACGAGTCCCAAGTGTTCTGGAACCCGCTCTCTATCATCGTTCGAATGTCAGTCTGGTCCATCCGGATGCTTGCCATCTCCGTCCAGAGATTCTCTATCTCCTCCTCCATCCACTCCATCTAGGCCCCCATGTCGGGCGGGCCCTCAAGTCGTAGAGGTGGTGATGCGTCCTCGTCCTCCTCGTCATCTCCATGGTCCGACTCTGTCGCCTCCACCTCCGCTGGAGCTCGGCGACAAGACCCCTTGGTTGGCGTTGTATGCTCTCGATCAAGTTCTTATCGAACTTGGATCCCTCTGCGGCGTTAGAGGCCACTCAGGCAAGGAGACAAAGGCTGGTAATGAGTCTCAGGTGAGCCACCTTAAGTAGGATACGTTTCGCGTTGAACTCGCGGACAGAGTCCCTTAGGGACGAGAATAACATTCTACCGAGGTTGACCCCCGCGCATTCGGTGATCGAGCATGAAGATCAAGTGGGCCTTCGTTGTGGTCACCTCCGAGCGGTTCCTGGAGGAGAGGATGTTGTTGATGACTAAGTGTTGGATGATGTGGTCATCTCTCCAGAGGAAGCTCAAGTTGAAGTGGATGGGAAGTGTGCAGGTGGGAGCGTCATAGGTCCATCGGACGTTGGAGAACAGCCCGTAAGGTCTCGAGTGATGGCTTCGAGCGCTCGATCAATTCGTTGTCAACCATCGTCAGGTAGGTTAAATGAGGACCTCGGATGCCTGAGAGGTTGTTGATGGTGTACTTGTCCCATGCCACCGACACTTCTCGAACCTCGGTGATCGGCCGATCGGGGTTATCGGACGTATTATCGTAGAATTCTGCTATGAGGAACTTGTAGACTCGGAATCTTTGGGAGTGAAAAGCCACCCATCCTCAATCGCCGATCCTCTCCACAAAGTATGGAGAGTCGATTATCGTCTCCACAATTCATTCCCGAGCAAAGATTGCTCGAAAATGCTCGGCAGTGTCTTGGGATGTGAAGACGTCGAGGCTCGATGGTAAGGCTGGAGCCGATGTGGTGGCGGATGTGCTTGTGCCCGTGCGAGCATGCTTACTCCTCGATGTGCCGACTTATCACCTCCGTTGGTCATAGTACCTAAAAAAAAACCAAATTTAGTAACACGCCATGGAATCCTCAAACGAATGAAATTACATGCAAAAATCATACAAGTGAGGTCCATACATGTTATCGATTATAATAGGAATTCATCGCAAAGCTAACGACGTGTTTTCGTGATATGAATCCCAAAGTTTGATTTTATCGAACACCTCATATGCGTGTTTTGCACACCATGTTCAAAACCCTAATCAAACCTTATCCAACACCAATTTTACAATGGACTCAACCCTTATTCATCCGAGTCATCATCTCCATCCTCCATATCTAATCAATTCAACATATTCATCACAATCTCACATAATCATACACATAAACCCTAAATAACAAATCACTCAAGCATTTCCTAATCCATGCAATCTATAGAAATCAAGGATGAGGATGAGTAGAATGAGGATAATTATCTTGATTTGATGAACATAGATTTGGGATGGTTAGGGCGAGGGATACGATGTTGGTGAGGTTTGGGTTGTGAAGGAATTGAGGGGAAGTAAGGGAAAGGGCGTAGGTCGGGGGTATTAAGCTGGAAAATTTGTACCACGCCCGGGCATGGAGTTGGCCTATGCCTGGGCTCTTCCTTCAATTTACTGAAGCTCAGCTTAGGGGAACTCATGACGGTGTGTGGGCGTAGCAAGTCATTGTGCCAAGGCGCTTCGTAAAATTCACAGAAGGGGATTTTTTGGCCAGATTAGGGCCGTGTTCGGGCGTAGGAAGCCATTACGCTCGGGCGCTTCGTCCATTTTACTGAATACAGAGAATGGGTGATTCAAGCTTGCGCCCGAGCATGAGATAATACTACTCCTGGGCGCTTTACAGAAGTCACCGTATATCCTGGATTTTCGACGTCAAGCACAAATCAAGGGAAACAAAGCACATTCGATGTTTGATGACCGTTTTTCCTAAAGACTCGCTACAAGTTACCATTTTCGTTCCTCAAATTACGTCTCAACTCTCATCACGTGCTCCTTTATTCAACTAGACCCCTATAAAATAAAACAACTTAGACACACATAAGAATTGTGACAACTAACTAATTATGTCATAAACAACTTATTAAAAACAAGAGAATTCCCTCGTGGGTTGCCTCCCACACAGCGCTTGGTTTAACGTCCTCAGCCCGACGAAGCTAAGGTTCTCAAGGATCCTTTAAGTTAAGCATTGACGGTGAACTGTTGACGGTGCCATCAAAATATGCCTTGAAGCTTTGCCCGTTCACTTTGAAGATAAAATCTTTGCTCTCATGTTCAACAGCGCCATAAGGAAACACCCCTTTGATAATGAAAGGATACGACCACCCGATGCTCGAACTCGACCGATAAGTAACACGTCTTCCCAAACACCAATTTATACGGTGAAGTATCCATTGGTGCTTTGAAAGCCATGCGATAGGTCAAAAGAGCACCATCCAGGTTTTCGTCCAAACTTTCCGTGATGCGTTGACAGTTTTCTCAAGAAAATTCTTCAATTCACAGTTAGAGATATCGACTTGGCCGCTTGTTTGGGGATGATACGGTGTGACAACCTTGTGTCGGACTCCACATTTTGCCAAGAGAGACTCGAATTGACGACGGCACAAGTGCGTCCCCCTAGAGTCTATGCTCTGGGACAAAAGGTTTTGAACCTTCGATATCGGGACCAAGGCCAGCTGCCTTACCACGTGGCCACACCCATCACTAATGATTGCTTGAGGGGTACCGAATCTTATAAAGATGTTTCTTTTCAAGGATTTCGTTACCACCCAGGCGCTATTAGTGGGAGTAGTTATTGCCTCAACCGTAAATGCAGTAGAACTGTAGAAAGTTCCATATGGCATGGTTCTTTTTTCTCATTCTTGGAGACATAGTCCACAGCCACGAGAATATATTGATTCTTGAAGGATATCGGGAAAGGCCCCATGAAGTCAATCCCCCATACATCAAATTGTTCCAACTCCAATATCACATTCAAAGGCATCTCATTCCGAGAAAAGATATTCTAAGTTTGTTGGCATCCATCACAACTTGCAACAAAAGAATGGGCATGTTTGAACAAGTAGGGCCAGTAGAAACCCGAAGCCAATACCTTAGCGGCTGTCTTGTTTGATCCAAAGTGGCCTCCATACTCCGAAGTATGGCGATGGAAGAGTATGTCGGACATCTCCTCTTCAGGCGCACATCTTTAAATCATCGTTTCCGCACAATGCTTGAACAAATACGGCTTGTCCCAAATATAGAAGCAGGCATCACGGAGGAACCTCTTCTTTTGTTGACTAGAAATCTCCGGTGGAAGCATCCCTCTTGCCAGATAATTCACGAAATCCGTGTACCATGGAAAATTGATCACATCTACTACAAAGAGTTGTTCATCCGGGAATGTCTTATTGATAGGCACCACTTCATTTTCATGTCCCTCATGTTTCTCTAGTCTCAAGAGATGATCCGCCACAAGATTCTCCATTCCCTTCTTGTCTTTAATTTCCACGTCAAACTCTTGGAGCAAAAGAACCCAACGGATGATGCGAAGCTTTGCATCCTTCTTCTCAATGAGATATTTGATGGCCGAATGGTCAGTTCATATAATCACTTGGTGCCCATCAAGTATGGCCGTAACTTGTCGAATGCAAAGACCACGGCAAGAAGTTCCTTCTCCGTTGTAGCATAATTGAGTTGAGCATCCGTGAGAGTTCGGCTTGCATTATAGATGGAATGTAAGATCTTGTCCTTACGTTTTCCCAACACCGCCCAACGGCGTAATCACTAGCATCACACATCAGCTCGAATGAAAGATCCTAAGAAGGTGCAACCAAAACCAGAGCGAATAGTAATGCCCTTTTTAGATGCTCGAATGTCTTGAGGCACTCGTCATCAAAGAGGAAGGGAGTATCCTTCTCATGCAAGCTACATAGTAGTTCCATGATCTTCAAGAAGTCCTTGATGAATCCTCGATAGAAACCGGCATGGCCAAGAAAGCTTTGAACACCTTTGATATTAGATGGCGGGGGAAGCTTGTCAATCACATCTATCTTGGCACGATCAACTTTAATGCCCCTAGAAGACACCTTGTGCCCCAAGACTATGCCTTCCCGAACCATGAAGTGGTACTTATCCCAATTCAAGAACAAATTGATCCGTTTAAGTACAAGAGCAAGTTTTCACAGGCTAGAATCAAAATAAACACTAAGGACGGAGAAGTCATCCATGAATACCTCAATGTAGCTCTCCACCATATCCGAGAATATCGCCATCATGCACCGTTAGAAGGTAGCCGGTATGTTGAACAATCCGAAGGGAATCCTCCTATACGTGAAGGTACCATAAGGACACACGAAGGTAGTCTTCTCTTGGTCTTTCGGTGCTATGATGATTTGATTGTAGCCGGAATACCCATCGAGAAGCAATAGTAAGAATAGCACGCCAAACGATCAAGCATTTGATCGATGAATGGAAGAGGGAAGTCATCCTTCCTAGTGGCCTTGTTGAGCTTATAGTAATCGATGCACACTCTCTATCCCGTCACGGTTCGACTTGGGATCAATTAGTTGTTATCGTTCTTCACCACGGTCATGTCAACTTTCTTGGGAACAACTTGAACGGGACTCACCTCTTCACTATCCGAGATAGGATAGATAATACCGACATCTAAGAGCTTCAACACTTCTTTTCATACCACTTTCTTCATGTTAGGGTTGAGGCGCTTTTGATGCTCGGCACTAGGCTTGAAGTTGTCCTCCATGAGAATCTTGTGCATATAATAGGATGGATGAATGCCTTTAATGTCCCCAGTCGTCCATCCAATGACGGACTTATGCTCCCTTAGCACACGAACGAGCTTGTCTTCCTTATCCAAACTCAAGCTTGAGGAGACAATGACCGCATAAGAAGATGAAGGTCTAAGGCAAGCATACTTGAGGTGTGCTGGTAGAGGCTTTAATTCCAAGGTAGGAGCTTCATCCTCCTTCTTTGGCGGATCACGTATCAAAGGTTTAACTCTAGGGTTTGCATAGAAGATGGGCGAAGAGTCGAGCCTTAGCACATACTCCACCAAAGAATGGTCTTCTTCACTTTCCATGCCCAAGAGACAAGCCGTAAGAGAATCATCGTACAAGTTATCAAAGGTCTCTTGAGCACATTCATCAACGGTATCGAGATGCATACAAGAGGGCATCTCATCATGACATTTGACAGCCTTGAAGACATCAAAAGTAACCTTCTCATCTTAGATACTAAGGGAGACTTTTCCATTGCGCACGTCGATAATAGTGCTCCCCGTAGCTAAGAACGGGTGTCCACGAATGATTAGGACCTCGTCATCCTCCTCCATGTCGAGAATAATAAAGTCGGCCATAAATATGAGAGATTCCACCTTGACAAGAACATCCTCAATTATACCCCGAGGATAAGCGATGGAGCGATCCGCGAGTTGTAGGGACATAGTGGTAGGGTGCGCCTCTCCAAGCTCCAATTTTCTAAACATAGACAAAGTCATCAAATTAATCGACGCACCTAAATCACATAGAGCTTTAGAGAAAACACGATTACCAATAGAACAAGAAATAGTAAAACACCCTGGATCCTTAAGCTTTTATGGAAGCTTACGTTGGATGATAGCACTAGATTCCTCGTTCAGCTTCACGGTCTCAAACTCCTTAAGACTCCTCCTTTTAGACAAAATCTCCATCATGAACTTCGCAGAACTTTGCATTTGAGCCAAAGCAGCCGCAAAAGGAATACTGATATGGAGATGCCTAAACACTTCAAGAAACGTTTCAAATTGTTTATCAAGTTTATGTTTCATGAGACGTTGAGGAAAAAGAACTTTAGGAAAATAAGGAGAAGAGTTATCCGGAAAGAGTTTAGATGTAACCTTGGACTTCTTCTTAGGAGGAGAAGTCTCTTTATTGGTGCGCTCCTTTGAGGTTTCATCGGTTGGATCATTTGTCTTGGCATTATGGGATTCCATCTCCTCTTGAGGTTTGTCTTCCTTGGGCCACTCCCGATCCTTCAAAGTTACTCCGCTCCTTATAGAGATCGCTTTGACAAGCTCCTTTGGATTGGTTTCGGTTGTGATAGGCAAGGTGCCTTGAGTTTGAGGTGTCAAGAGTGAAGCGATATGCCCCACTTGTGTCTCCAAATTCTTAAAGAAAGCTCCATGGTTTTGTAAGATAGTCTCATGCCTTTGAAAATTCTCATCCGTCTTGACTATGTACTTAGCCAAAACATCTTTAAGGTTGGACTTTGGTGGTTAAGGAGTGTTCAGATTAAAACCCGGAGGAGTGAGGGCAGCTTGGTTGTTCTTCCATGAGAATCCCGGAGGGTTCCTAGTGTTGTTTGGGTTGTAGAAGTTGTTGTTACCTTGTGGGGGATACATGAAGCCTTGTCCATAAGTCACTTGCTCCATGTTTTGAGCTTGTGCCGTATGAGTGTGCAAGTGACATTCGTTGCTTCCATGGGAGCCTCCGCACATATCACAAAGAGGAGAAGAAGCTGCTTGGATTGTATTCACTTGGGCATTTGAGGAGCTCGCTGATAGGGCACTCACTTGCTTCGTGAGAGCATCGAGTTACTTCATGATTAAGGTTGTGGTGTGAAGTTCTAGCATACCCGGCATCTTCTTATGGACTTGTTTTTCACCCGATCATTGATAGGAGCTATCCGTCATGGAATCAAGCAAACCACATGCGGTCCGATAGTCGAGGTTCATAAAGGATCCCTTGGCCGCCACATTAAGGGAGACCCGAAGCTCATGGTGGAGTTCCTTAAAGAAACTCTCCATTTGCATCCAATCAGGTGACCCGTGATGCTGACACTTCTTGAGCTACTCCTTGAACCAGTCTCACGCCTCGTGAAGAGTCTCCGTGTCGTATTGAGCAAAAGATGTGATATCGGTTCGAAGCTTAGTGGATTTGGCCAGAGAGAAGAACTTCACCAAAAAAAATTACGCCAAGTCCATCCATGTACGAATTGAAGCCGACGAAAGGTTAAAGAGCCACTCCGATGCTTTCCCCTTTTAGGAGAAGGGGAAGAGTCGGATTGCCTCCTCCGTTACGCCATTCACCTTGATTATGTTTGCTCTCATTAGGAACTTGGCTAAGAGATTATTGGGCATTCACTTAGAAGTCCACTAAATGGCTCGCCTTGGATCCTGTTGATGAGGGAAGTCTTAAGCTTGAAATTTCGAGCATCAATAGTAGGAGTGACGATCGTGCTATACTCATTAAGAACCTTTGACATCGCTTACTCTTTCATCGATAGTATAGCCGAGGGAGGTGGATTGATTCCCGCTAGGGCCGCTTGAACTGCGGCTTGGATTATCGCTTGGATTTGTGCTTGGATGTCCACTGGTTGGTTTGGAGGTTGGGGAGTGTTGTGATATGCCCCACCCCTAAGAGTTGATTTTGGTTACCTTGCGGATCCATTGAAGATGATGTTGCACGAGAGGTTGCTTTCTATTGCTTACGGTGCCTAAATGTCCATTTAATCTCGGGGTTGAAAGGTTGTAATTTATCGTGAGGCAAACGTTGCATGCAATAAAGGATTCACCTACAAAAAGCATAATCACACAAAACAAGCTCAATAAATTCCAAGAAATAGAGATAAGATAGAAAAACAAGAAAAGAAAAATGTTTAATCACAAGGAAACTATTGACTGCAATGGTAGAGACTAAGTCCTCGAGAACGGCGGCAGTAACTTGTTTGCGAGTTTTTATATCACATCTTAACGGAAGTGTACATGTAGTAGCAAGTAATAAAAGTGAGTATATCAGTTATCATCCTACGAAGACTTAGATCTAGCGACCAAAGTATAAATAGTGTTCCTTGGGTTAAACAATCAAAATATGATGAGTTGTTACATGACAATAAGGATTCTACTAACTAAACAAAGGTAATCAAAATCACAACACAATGATAGAAGATTGGGTTCTAGATGCAACAGAGAATAGGGTCGTGACTTCGTCTTCCGATTGTATCTAGTTATTATGTCGTCGTTAGTTAATCATCAGTCGTGGTTATAGATGAATCCCTAAGGTGTATTCAATTCTCTCCCGAGTCCTAGACTATGTCAAACCAAACATCGTCCTTAACATCTCTCGATAAGAGGCCGCCATGTTAGGGTAAGCATGAAATTCGAGGTTCCTAGCGTATCTCACACGTCACGCAAGCGATTTCTTGATCTCGCATTCAACATGTGGACATATGGTCAAATTCTCAATACGAAACTTCCTCCCTGATTCAAATCATACCATGAATCATACAACAAGTGATCAATTTGTTAAAGCATTAAGTACAACCACATATCATAATCACAAAACAATCAAAACTAAATTAACAATGTAAGTGTAACATCCATACAAACATCCGACTACATCACAACCCCATCAAAAGGTTTAGCTCATGATTCGAGTACTAAGAGAATACAACAAACACCTAACGTACATGAAAATCATCATAGTTTAAGTGGTAATCAAAACAAGTCAAGAATGCTAAACCGATATAGAGACGGAATACGGTTCGCTCCGATGAAGTCCTTATATGTTGCTTCGTCTCCCAATCCGTCTCCCTCCAACAAATCTGCTTGAAACCCTAGGTTTTCATCTTTTTTCGTGTATGAGGATGGATGGCTCTGATTTGGGACCAAAAGGGAGTATTTATATTCATTCAGGCTTGAGGAAAACTCGACGCATGCGCCCAAGTGTAGTTGTATAAGGCGCCCGGGAGTTTTGTTGCTTTCACTGAACCATTGTTTCTGGGATTTTTGCCTCACGCCCGGGCGTGGTGAGTGGCTGTGCCCGAGCGCTGCAGTATTTTTCCTAAAATATTGTCTTCTCGATGAATGGCATCCGGGCATTGAATAACGCTGCACCCGAGCGCTTTAAGTGTCACCCTGAACCCAACGCTTCGCCTATTTTGTCCCGCTTTGTCTCTGTTTGATCACGTTCCGTTTCCAACGTCTTTTGACGCCTATTACTTATTTCTTCCTATAAATCATACCGAGGTATCAAAGCTCGCAAATATAACAAATAGGACCAAAATCAATATAATTGGCCGATACAAGAAAATGTGATAAAACTCTGCGTGCATCGAGCTAAACAACCATCAACCACCACCCGCCGACAGTCGCCGTTGACCGTAGACCACCGACAATTGCCGATCATCACCCGTTGCGGATTATTTACACAAAGTTATCATTAAATTAGTTTGACCAATGATATAAAATTGTCATAATTCTATTCGTACCAAAAATCACATGATATAGGTGAGATGGGATAATTAATCCCCTGTATAGATAGTGAAGGGATTATCAATCCCTTCACTATTTTATCCCATTTTATCCCATCCGCATACCAAACGAACCGTAAAGGTAGTAGTGCTTCTACATGCATGCATAGGATTTTTCTAGAAGACGATGCAAAACCAACTAAAGAACCTTTACATCGCTTAAATACACATATGATAGAAATTGCAAAAACTGAAATTCTCAAGTTGTTAGATGCTAGAGTGATTTACCCAATAACGGATTCACAATGGGTTGGTACAATTCATGTAGTGCTTAAAGAGATGGGATTGAATGTTCTTGAAAAACATGATGGCGCGTATGTATTAATTACAGTTAGCTTAATGCGACAACGAGGAAAGATCATTTTCCATTGCCTTTTGCGGATCAGATACTAGAATGACTTGCAGGTAATTCTTGCTATTGTTTTCTTGATGGCTATTCGGGTTACAATCAAATTATAATTGCTTCTGAAGATCAACCTAAAACCATGTTCACATGTCCCTTTCGTATATTTGAATACCGAAGGATGCCTTTTGGTCTATGTAATGCACCTGCCACTTCGCAAAGATGCATAATGTCCATATCTTCTGACTATAATTTGAAATCATTAAAATACTTATGGAAGACTTTATTGTTTATGGAAATTCTTTCAACATATAAAGAACCTTGAATATGTGTTGAAAAGTTGTGTTGAGACTAACCTTGTTTTGAACTATGAGAAATGTTATTTTATGATAGAACAATGTATTGCCTTGGCACATGTGGCATTGTCTAAAGGTCTTGAGGTCGACAAAGCAAAGGTAGAAATTATCAAAACTCTTCCTTATCCTTCTACGGTAAGAGAGGTAAGAGCTTATTCATTCGAAGA
>JAOVYX010017921.1:0-21191 GCA_035668315.1 Drosera spatulata | reverse complement strand
ATTTAACTCCATATTTATAGAGTGAAGTGGGTGCTCTTAAATATAAATTTGACGTGCTTACGACGGCACGCACCAAGAGTCATCCTTGACTATTGCCATATCCATCAGATCTAGATCAGGAATCAAACATAGAATCAGGGGCATTTTTCCTCATCAGGAGAAGAATAATCATCTACCATTTGGCGAGCATAGAAATCAGAGCTGTCTGCAGGCTATCATCGCTTTGATTGAATCAAAAATCTGGATCAAAATTCATTATTATTGACATTGTTGGCATCGTCTATGCTAGGTCTCTGACTTGCAAAAATGTGAATTTTGCCTCCCAAACATAATTATCCACCATAATACCTATTCAGCAATACCCTTGTCATGGGTCACCCTCCTTCATTGGTGTATTATTCCAAAAAAGCAAAAAAAAAAAAAAAAAAAGACAACTAAGAAAGACAAAAATAAGAAACAAAGAAGAAAAAAAGAGACCAAAAAGTAGAAGGGAAAACTGATGAATGTGATGGAGAGAAGTAGAATTTCTTTCACAAGTGATTTGAAGCAATCTATCTCACCCGGCCAATCACAACATCACAATAGGTTTTCTTAGAATTACTTGAAGATGTTGAAATCAGTCACATCTTAGTCATGGACTATTTGATGCAGCGAACAACGTTTGGTCAATCACAAAATCATCACATGTGATTTGTAGAAGAAGTCCTTCAGCCACTTCAAGTTCTACTAATACTACATTGACCATTGATTTATGTTTCAATCGTTGCTCATGTCATCATGACATCATTTAGAAGTGATCAAAAGTTCTCCGTTTGACATCAATAAACGATCCATCCATTCATAGGGACGCTTAGGCGTATTTCGGGTCATCATGATAACTTCCTGAAAGTATACTATCCGACATCAGCAGAAGATCCATCCGTTCATCACGACAGGGATCACTTTATTTGAAATCCAGCTTCATCGGAGGCGTTTTTAGCACTCTCAGCTCACGCAATGAGTTTTTAAAGTAGTAATACTCTAAGAGGTTATTAAGCACAGATGGAGGTAATCGAGAAACACATTAGGTTTCATTTTAAACCTTCTATAAATCCTGTCTTTGATAGCCTTGGCCACGTTACAAGACTTATAAGAGTCATTATGAGATCTGCCTTGTTTATAGGCATACCCCGTTAATGGCCAAGTCGCTTACGCATTTGTGAGTAGTTGAGTGATACACAAAGTGAGACGAGTGCCACATAAAATTGAGTGCCATATAATGCAAGAGAGTGGCACATATATCTTAGTGTCATATCAAATTTCAGCGAAATATTTCGAGTGTTGTGTGAACCACATAAATTTGAGTATTGCATGAACACGATTCTGTCCATGAAGCTTTTTATGAGGATGACGAGGCAATCCTTATAAGAAATACACTCGACCAACACTATTTTTGAAATCTTTTTAATCATCCTTAGCCTGTGATTTCTACAAATGAGATTTTGTGGTTGTGCCCAGACGGTTTTCTACAAATCCACAAGAAGGAATCAAGCCAATGTAGTTCAAAATATTTCTTAGAACTAATGTCTTCTAAGATTGTTTCAAGATAGTGGTGATCAATTTATTCAGAAGTCGGATGAAATTAGATGGCCTAATGGATCTAAATCAGAATCCAAAGTGGATAAGATTTTGTGGCTGTGCCTAGATAGTTGCCTATATTCCCATAGGATGAGATCAAGCCTATGAAGGTCAAAAGTGTTCTTAGAAACTGAAATTTCTAAGACTATTTGTCAAAAATATAAGCAGAATTGGAAGCGAAGGGTATTGCAAAAATTGGGTTTCCTAGCTACACCCAGATGGCTACCTACATACGCACAGGATCGGATTAAGCCAGATGTAGTTTAAATTATTCTTAGAATTTGATACCTTCTAAGAATGTTTCAAGATTTTACAATCGAATGATCAAAGCAGAATTTAAAGTTGGTTGGGATTTGATGGCTTAACCAATCTAAATCAGAATCGAAAACGGATTAGATTTTTTGGCTGTGTCTAGATGGTTGCCTATATACCGACAGGTTGGGATCAAGCTGAATGTAATTTAGGATATTTGTTAGAACTGATATCTTCTAAGGTTGTTTTAAGATTTCAATGATACAGGGGTCAAGCCAGAACTCAACAATTAGATGTGTAGACCGAGTTTGATTTAATGTGTCCCTCAAAGGAGCACCAAATGATTCTCAACCAGATGATATGGGTGACCATATGTTGAGATGAAAAATTCGATGATCAATTGTTTTGACAAAGTAACCCTGAGACTAGATGTCTAATTCAGAAGTCAAGAATCCTATGAGTGGATGTCTAAGTTGAATATTATGTCGAAATTAGTGTTCAATTGTGCATAGATTTTTCAATGTGAGTTTTTTTTTTTTTATTTTTGAAATCAACAATTTAGTTTGTCAATTGATTGAATGGTGTGGGATATCATCTGAACGACCAAAGTGGAAGCTGATAAGTTGTAGACGAGCTACAAAATCCTGATGTCAGTTAGTATATGGTCAAGGTATGGTGCCCTGGTCGGATGTCAAAGACAAAAGGGGAGGGATGCCCCTAGTTAAAGTCTGTCAGATCAAAGGCACATGATGTAAGAATAAGTCTGAACTACATCAACTTGATCCTAACTTGTAAGTATGTAAGCATCCATTTGGGCTAAACCATCAAATTCTGTTTTGTTCCTAAATCAATTGATCATCGTAATTTCAAAACAGTCTTAGAAGGCATCATTCTAAGAAAAAAATTGAACTACATCGGCTTGATCCCAACTTGTGGGTAAGCCGGCAGTCATCTAAACGCAGCCATCAAATCTTATCTTTTTTCAATAGTGTTTTTAGATATGTTTGGTCATCACTGTCTCAAAACCGTCTTGGAAGACATCAGTTTTAAGACTTAGGTTGAACTACATCAGGTTTGATCCTTTTTAGAAGGTATATAGACAGTATTTTGGGCGTAACCATATCCTATTATCTCTTTGGGTCGAACTGGACCTTAAATATAGCGTACCCCCAGATTCAACGAGTCATATGGGCATAATCAGTTCCGTTTTTTAAAATAGTCTTACAAAGCTTACATTTCTTAAGAATTTATTGGAACTACTATGGCTTGATGCCATTTGTGGGTAATTTAAATTATGCTTTTTCTCATGATCATTCAAAGTAAAAGTTTTTGGATCTCAATCTGAGAAGAACTTGCTTATAAGAATAGGATCAACGTTCTTGGATCGGGCTGGACCTTAAACTCAACATCCCTTCTAAATGTTCAAGGAGTCATCTGGATACAAATGTATCAACTTCTGCTATTCGAAAATAGTCTTAGAAAATCTCAGTTTTTAAAAAAGATTTCAAACTATAATAGGCTTGATCCATTTTAGGCGGTATGTAGGCAACCCAACGGTATAGCTGCGTCAACCTTTTTGTTTGATCCGGAACATATACTCTTTGGGTTGAGCTCAACCTTAAACGCTGCACCACCTCTTGAGCTTCAAGATAAGAGCTTTTTGATCTCAGAATAGGATCGACCATTATAGAATCTTTTCCTTTGGTCAAGTTGGAGCTCAAACGTAGAATTTGTTACGAATGTGCAGTCCCTCCAGTTGTATAGAAATTGATGAACAAAACTTTAGAGTAGGAAATGTTCATGGTTAGTTACTTAGGTTGAGAACTATGAAAGTGAGTTGTAGTCTAGGAAGGTTACAGTATAGCAGCGGGAGATCACAATTGGAATGGCCAATGTGGATCACTTGGATGCATATTACTTCAGAGAGTTCTAAATGAGTAAGTAGGATGAACATGGACAGAAAAAGACCAAAAAGCTATCAGGTTCTAGGATTGAAGTCTCGGGATCAAGGCCACATCATAATGTAGAAGATTGGGTGCAGCAGACCCGGCTTGTAATAGAGACAAAAGCGCAGCAGACTGGGGATATGGAAGAGTTGGTTGATGATTGAATAAGGATCTGGAAAACAGTTTTATCGAAGATTTGAGGTTCAAAAATCTATATGAGGTTGAAGACTGTTATGAGGGAACCTGTCCATATCACTGAGGATCAATACAGGGGAAAAACAAACAGTTATCAACGTCCGAACAATACAGTCATGAGTTTTAATTCCCTGATCCCTATAAAAGGAGATTGATTTATTTTTGAGAAGATTGACGACGATTTTGAGACTCATTTTATTGAAAATCGTTCTCAAGAGCGGCGATTGAAGATTCAAGGAAGGAGGTCACTAATCTACATCAAGAACGTAAGCTGCAGGAGGGTCTTTACAAGATCTGGACAATGATTTAGGTTCTTGGCTTAGCAAATTTGTATACTAGTAAGGGGGATACTTTATAAGCCAAAAACAAAAAGATAGTGAACTCATCTTTTGGCTTGACTACACTGGTCACTAAGAAAAGATTGGACTAAACCTTCATTGGTCATTTGACAACGTTTGTCTGAACCAGTATAAATCTTTGTATCTTTACTGCATTTCATTTGATATTCCTAGAATTATTAGAAGATACTTGGACATAAAAGAGACAAGTCCCAAGGACTCACGTCTCAACTACAGACAAGTTTCGCAAGTCTACAATAGACCTAGTGCATACTAGTTAAGATAAGACTACACTAAGTTGTGAAGCAATTTTAGAATGACATATCCATCCCTTCTCGCTCTAAGCTATTCATTTTAACTCTGACAATTACATAGTCAACTCCAATCATCTTGGATGGAGTCTCTCGGTCCTATGAGGAATCGGTTTCTAAACATATTCTATCAAGCTGGTCCCAAACTCAACATTAGATCTAATCTATCAAGGTTAGAGTAAACTTAGTTCTCATTCTTAACAGGTCCCAGCTTTTGAGAATAAATTTCAAGACAAATTGATTTGATCCTATTAGAAGGTGCATCGGTAGCTGCATTGACGCGATCAACTGACTCTCAAATCAATAAATTGAGTCATAGAATATAGTCACCATGAGAAATATTTGAACAATGTGTTGGCATAATTCTTACTAGAAGGTACATTGCAGTCACAACAATTGGTCAGATAAAGTTGGGAAATATTCTTTGAACAGAAAGAAAAGTCGATACGGAGGATATAGTTTTAGCGTATTTAGTCATCGCTCAATGGGAGTTTGATTCTATTATCTCATCTCATTGAACAATGAAGGTTATTATGTAGACATCAAAATTTTATCCTTTATTGGGTTTAGTTATTTACGGTGAAAATTTGACAATAAATTTTCTAAATCAAGGCAAAATCAACCCAATGTCTGATCAAGCCCTATGACACTCAAATTGGAACAACCCAAAACATTGACAAGACATTTCGAAGGCCTAAAAATCAAACAACCTATACATCAGGCCCATTCCTTTGGCTCAACCAAATTCAAAACCCTGATGTTTCAACTCCTTCCTTCCGCGTGATAGAATGCCTCAAATCCGTGTTTCTTCCCGCGTGATCCATTCCCCGCATTGATCCATTCTCCGTGTTTCCTTCCGCGGTGTCCATGGCCCTCTCCGTGTGGTGTCCGTGCCTTGTCCGTGTTCTCTATGTATAAGAAGAAGAAGATGCAGAGAAGTGGAGAGGAAGAAGAAGCAAAGGAGAGGGTTTGAGTGGCAGAGAGGAAAGGAGAAAGAGGATAAGGTGTGGGATTTCAAATATACACACATAGAAACATATTGAGGGTTTAAGAGATTTGTTTTAGAGATTATTATCTCTATCCCTTATTGTGAGATTCTCGATGTTTTGAGTGTAGTTCCTTTTGTATTTCCTCATTTGATTAGTGGATTCTTCGTCATCGGCGACCACCCGTGGTTTTTCCCGCAAGGATTTTCACGTAAAAATCTTTGTCTCATTTATTTTTACACACTTATTGTTTGTGTTTATAATTCACAGACCCGTTCGTAACACATATAATCCACAGCCTCGAATCTCCCTCTTGCCTTTGTAGAAAACGATTGTCCTACTTACACACGTTCAAATTTCTGCAATGAAAAGTCCATGATCCTGACCTATTTCGACACAACTCTCAAAGGAGCTCACCTCGAGCACGCTCGTCTTCACCCTCCGCTCATCTCGAGAGCAATTCACCATTCAATTCGGCGCAGTTTATCTTCAGTTTCATGCCCACCAAGGCCTCCGTCAATCGCCTTTGACGAAAGCAATACAATTGTGCCGTGTCGGTTCTTCGTCTCCTCGCTTGTTGGTGTTTGATCTCGCCAGAGGACAATGGCACCCCTCGTGAGCTTGTCACCCCTCCGACGAGGTCCGGTCAATGATGATATTAGATCGGAGACCTTAGAGTTCCTCTTCGACCTTGCTGTTAATGTTCATTCCGGCCGATGATGACCCATTTCAGGGCTGCCTATGTTCTCCTTTCTTGCTTATGTTGTGAAATTCACAATCGATGTGGCCGATGACGTAGATGCTAATGACAAAGGCCAGCTCCTTCGATGCATGTTGATCCTTTGATAATCGAAATAATGACTAATGACGCTTGCTTTCTTCGACGACCATGTTTGGCTCCTTGACCTGCTTCGATAGTATTTGTTCTTGAAATGGCTCATGAAAATCTGTTTGACCCCCTGTTCCGCTTGATGTGCACGCTTTGGAAGGTAGCTTGCTTAACTCATGACTTAAACATCACTTTGTCCATATGCGGCTGAGTTAGCAATGATATAAAATCTTCACCAAAAATTTTGTGTGACCTAAACCTGATTCATGCTTAGGTCTGATCTACCATGATATTAAAACTGATAATGAACAAGTCTGCCTTGATCTTCTTACTGGATTATTGAGATTGATATTTGACCGATGATGAAATTAAACTATTGCATGCTAAATAATCTGAGGCCACTTGTTTTAATATTGTCGTCCTGATTGATCTGATTTATTCGATAGTATCTGCTTGCCTTATTTAGTTAGATTTGACCAAAAAATCTATTTAGGACTAACTAAATAAATCCTCGAAAATATCTAATCGATTAGAAAATACTTTTGGGTTACCTTAAATCCCTTAAGCAGAAATCTTAACTACACTTAGATAGACTAAGAAAAGATAATAGAAAATCATCTAGATCTGGCCTAAGAAACCACAAAATTTGGCAATTCACAGAATCCTTGATCAAAATTCATACTTAGATGAATAAATTCATAGAAATTGACCTTATTCACACTCAGACTATTCTTAAATTCGACAACGGAGACTGTCCTAATTTCAGAACTACACATGGTCTCATCCCCTTAGTATGTAGAAAACCTTACTAGAAGGTTCGACCATTATCTGAACCACGGGTGACCAAATCTTGAACTGCACAAGTATGTAGGCCATCATCAATTGGTTCGGTCAAAACATATCTATATTCTCTGTTTTCCCTAACTTGTTATGTAGGACACACAAAAAGACAACACAATTGGAAGCCAAAACTATGTATTAAACGAAACCTTCCAAACTAGAGACCGTATCTAATGTAGGGGTGACGGGTGTTAACAACTAATGTGACCTTTCTGGCACTTAACCAAGCTCTGGTTTCAGAACTCTGTCCGAAGACCATGTCTTATCTAACCCTTCCTAGTTGGGGATCAATTAGGTGACAACTTCTCAAGCCATACCATCCGACAGTGTGCAACCCCTGTGGCTTAAACTTAGACCCTAGAAAACCAACGTCCACGATATGATTTAAGAATCGTGCTCTATATTTAGAGTTGATTTGCATTTCCAAAGGCCCCCCTTACTACAACGACCATAAAACAAATTATATATCCAATGAGGATTATAACGGATCATGCTCTGTAGTTGGAGTTAATTTGTTTTTGCAAAGATACATCTATATTTCGATCTTTTTTTTTTTTTTAGTTTTTGTCTTTGTCTTTGCCTTTGTGTCTTGGTCTTTGTCTTTGTCATTGTCATTGTCTTTGTCTTTGTCTTTCTCCTTGTCCTTGTCCTTGTTTTTTTTTTTTTTGTCTTTTTTTTTTAGAACCAATAATTGGATATGTGCCATGCCAATATGGAAATCGTAAGATCCTACAATTTGACTGTTAATGAAAAACGTTGATGCAGTTGTTCTGAATTTGCCAAAACACCAACTTTATCCACTTTAAATTAGAACACAAATATCCACCATAAGTTACTTCGGTTGCTTTCTATTTTCTTATAAATAAACAGTCGGTTTCCTCTTTACATCAATTCTACAAGCCCTTCAACATATATCTTCTTTCATCGATTCTATTCTTTTTGTTTTTCTCAATGCATCTCTTGTCATATGATGGGAGAAAGAATGTGTTTGTATTTTGTATTTAGAGTAAACTTTTGGACTGCTGATCAATGGAGTCCTTCCGCCTAAATGGAGACGATCTAAAGCGGATCCTATGATAAAATAAAAAATTTCTGTTTTGGTTGTCAGGATTCTGTGGATGAGTTCATGACATACAAATCACTATGATGGGACTGATTATATATACCAAGTTCGAATCTAAGCATCTATGGTTCATTACTGGATCAAAAATGGGGATTTACTCCAAATACAGAGTATGATTTGATCGTGTGAATTATGATCGTGCTCTGTATTTGGAATTAATATGCATTTACAATGATCCCTATTTCTTTATTCTTATTTCAGAGATTCTGACCTAAGTTTGACTGACGGAAAAATAAAACTGTACGTAAAACACAACACAAAAAAAAAAAAAAAAAGAAAGAAAAACAAACCAAAGAAAACAACATCCGCTGAAAGTTATAGCGGAAGTGATAGGCGGATGTAATAGCATCTGCTTTAAATTCTGACAGTTCTGACTAAAACTCAAAGAATGCAGTCTCTATTGGCTTCCACCCTCACATATTTGAAATTTAATTGTTGGCTTTTTAAAAGTTTAAAATTTAAAAGTTAAAAAAAAACTTTTTTATAAAAACTTCAACCAATCTGTTTTCCTATATGTATGGATGATAATCCATAGCGAGCGCTAGCTGCGTAAGCTTAACTAGCCAACACTTATGAGCTGTCAATCTGAGAAATGGATGTTTCGTTTTGCAAGACCCTTTTTTGTATCCGTCATAAGTTACGATGGATTCGGTGTTTTTTAATACCGTATGAGTATAAACTTGAAATGACCAAACCATCCTTGTCTTATACTTTATTGCGGATGCATTGCTCATTCCAATTAAATAAATCAAGGGTTTTATTGTCTGTTGAAAGTAACAACAGATGTATTGGTCATTCCAATTAAATAAATCAAGGATTTTTTTATCCGGTGAAAGTAACAATGGATAATTCTGTACTTCGTAAAGGGGACAACTTTATCCCTTTTATTGTTTAGCGGATAGTCCGTATAACAGATTTAAAAAAAAATTGTTTCGAGATCTTATTCACTATATAGAAAAGAACAAAAATAAGAGAGGTTGTTGTCAACCAAAACAACAAGCCAGTCAAACACTATAAAGGTAAAAAAGAATCTCAAACACAACATCAGTTCTTACAATCATCATTCTGTTTAGCTAGCTCTCGAATTTTAAATTTCATTGCAAGTTCATGGGCGATCCTGAATTTAAAATTCGTCGCATCATCCTTGGTCCATTGCGCATTCTGAATAGGAATCCCTTGCATGATGAAATCCATGTATTTCAATACATAGACTCCACGGTCGTTTATGTTCTCCTACCTAGGCCTCTCTCTAACGAAGGTAAGAGGTGGGGCTCACCATGGTGTGAAACAATAAGGAGCATATGATTGCAGAAGTTGAGCATAATATTCCGTCTAAAAAATAAAAATAAGAACACCAAAACACATAAGTCATAGATTAAAGTAATGAATTCAATATAGATCATTGCACAACAAAACTACACAAACTTGCTACACTCCACATGCAACTCCTTCACCATCATCAACAGCTTATCTTCATTCATACAATCGAGGAGAAAAACCCTCCATTGGACGAGATCGAATACATGCAAGAAAAAGTGGGCTCTCTTGCACATCGGAATGAAGACGATCTTGGCATCGCCAATAGGAATTTACTTGTCTTCTTTCACAAAGGCAAAATTATCACAGCAAAGCCCAGTTTGATTTCTAAGGACCATTATGAGCGACGCCCTATCATAGTTTTCCTCCACCTTCTTCTTCTTCTTCTTCTTCTTCTTTTTTTTTTTTTTTTTCAAATCAACTTGTGACATCAGATCCAACTTTGCAAAGTTGGGCGAAGACGCATGGGACATAATACGCTCCCGCAGCCTTGCTTATTTCTCTAGTTACCAAGAGCATAGCATAGGCGTCTACCACCTTGTCAAATAACCAGATCTCAGGGAGAAGCGATTTCAAATGCCCAAACTACAACGAGTAGAGCCCACGATTATCCCTCTCGATCACCAAAAACTTGTTATCATCAGATTGCGGAGCGAAGAATATTTCCTCCACTCCATACCAAAAAAAAAAAAAAGAATATTTCCTCCACTATCCATTATCTCTTGGTCTCTGATAACTTCTTTAACGGGTGACCTATAGGCAATGGAGGTGCAATAGGCCCGAGCTACAAAAGAATTAACAATGGATGTGCAAAAAATGTCAAAAACATGACGTGCATGGATCATTTTTTTAAAAAGAACAGAAAACAGTGCGATGGTGAGGATGATTAACCTATGCTGGTGCTTGAATAGTAGTGGGAGGTGCTTGCTCATCTTGAGGTAGTGGCGGGAGCACAGCAGGAGTTGCCTGCTTAACCTCCCTCGATAATGGCGGGAGCACAGCATGAGGTGGCCGCTCCAGCTGAGGTAGCATCGGGATCTCAGCAGGAGGGGGCAACTCATCCTGAGGTAACATAGGGGACACAGTAGGAGATTGCTCATCCTGAGGTAGCGTCAGGGACGCAGTAGGAGGGTGCCCTCTTCCTAAGGTAGCATCGAGGACGTAGCAAGAGGTGGCAGCTCAACCAGAGGTAGTGCTGGGGACGCAACAAGAGGTGGCTGCTCAACCTGAGCTAGCGTTGAGGACGCAATAGGAGGTGGCTACTCAACCTCGCTCAATGGAGGGGTTTGGTACTCTAAGCCCGTTAGTAGGATAATCAGCTCGTCCGTTGACATGTCTGTCGTATGGCATGTAAATTAGATATTAGAGTTCACCCTCTCACATTCTAATTAAACTAATAATTTAGTAATGGAAGTAGGGGTCGATCCCACGGGGATGGTTGTAATTATTTATTAAGGTTGTACTAATCACTAAGGAACTCTACTGGAATTATGAAAATTAAATTGTTTGGGGGGGTTTTCTAAATGTATAATAATTAAGCTAATCTAATTAAGTAAATTAAACTAAAGCTACGTAACTAACAAGAGATATAGATTAAGGTGTTTACTATTGAATTAAAATATAGAGAATTGATTAACTTCATTCTTTCTTCATAGGATCAATTATGGATGACTATCATATAGATTCGTTATTATAAAAGGCTTGGTTGTTAATTAAAAGTCTTCTAAATCACATTCACTAAAGTGTCGATTATCGCAACGTGCGTATAATCAACCTAACTTACTCATCTGTAACATACCATAATGCATGTATATATTAGGAATATGTAAATTGAATAAGAACATGAGAATATGCCAAACATGAATAAAATAGTGAAACGCTCAAACTACTTCATTCACATGCAATCAACCATAATTATTCATGATGAAATGATCAAATCATGATGTGTTATTTGCTACCATTGGTAACAACGCATATTTATTATCTAGGTCATGACATCAATAGGTGACCAAACTAATTGATTTTATAACATATAAAGGATTAAGAACGGATTTCATGCATCATTCAATATAAACAAATCTTATTTTATTGATCTATATCATCTCAAGATCCTACTATGCTATAATTACATCAATCAATCCCTACTAAACAAATAACTCACTCATAGATTGAATCATCATAAAATCATACATCATCATGTCAATAAACAATGAAAAAACAAAAGGATAGAGATGGTACATGATTGGAGAATGAAAATTCGACGATAAAACGATGAGATCCCAAGTCGAATACGCCTTGATCCAATCCGTAGAGATGTGTGAAGAACAAATCCGGACTTTGGCCATCATAAACCCCCACAAAAATGCTAGAAAATTACATTCTAATCTGATAAATAACGTGTATATTTATAGAAAAGCACGAAACCCTAATAAAAACTAGGCAAAATCTAAGGAAAAACAAAAAAATCTTGGAAAATATACGTCGTCACGATCGTGACCATCATACACTTCAAAATCGGGCCCTTTGGAACAATTTTTGTCAGTGTCACGATCATGACGAGGGTGGTCACGGTTGTGGCCGACCCCAAAACAGTCGAAAACAGCATTTTTTCCCTCCGAACTCCGTTGTGATCGATGGTATACCTTACGTAGTCCTTATATCATCATAAAACACTTCAAGTGACATCGTTTACGCCTTCAAAATGGCCTTGAATTGTCATCTATGTGTTGTTAGACATCTACGGTTCATCCATGCTCAAAATATCGTAAAACGCATCGGTTTAGCTCTAAAATAGCTCCAAATGCTCTCGAACATCAACGTCATCCTCCAATGCACATGAACATTACCAGAAATCATCGAAATGATCTTCAAAGATCGTTAAATCATCACACTTCATCATGATCATCTTCAAGCATTTTGATCCATTTGCACGAACCACCAAAAGTCGCTTCACTCGATCAAATCTGCAATGAAAACATGCAAACAGCAGAACCAACGTTCCAAAACTAAAAGTAAACTAAAAATACAAAATTAAAAATCATATGCAACAAAATAAGGTTTAACATATATAAACGTGAGTATTTTTACACTCATCAAATTCCCCCAAGCCAAACATTTATTTGTCCCTAAGCAAAGCTAAGAATAAACAAAATGAAGACACAAATGAAAACTTTGAAAAGCAAAAGGAAACAATCATAGCTGAGCAATAAAGTAATCAGTATACCAAATAATTAGTTACACTAAAGATATGTCGAAGAAACATTCATCATAAAAGTCACCCATCATCCCTATTCATACCATATAAATTACCACTCAAGTCGTCCCCTCTCATGGTCCTTTACGCTTAGTAGATAATCTTGAAGTGTAGTAAGACAAAACATTTTCAAATTCATTTTCTAAATTCATTTCATTCCACCTGTTACTTATTGTCATAAATGCGTTCGACGTTGGTCTTTTCCAAAACCATCAAGGTCTCAAAGAAGATTTAGATTTTCAACTGGATATGTATATTTTCTTTTTTGAAACACCATGCTTCCCCTATGATTGATAGATATAATGATAAGATGGTATAAAAGGGGAATCATGGTGTTTTTTTCTCAAGCTCATCGTATTGAGTACCATGCCCCCGCTTTTATCATAAAATAGATGAAAATTTTGATTACCGAGGTAAGGGACATGACATTTTCAAAGCTTTTTGCTTGTTTTGAATTGCTTTGGCAAATTCACAAAATTTTTTCATTGACGAATAGGTCTAGAGAATTCTCTTGTAATTAAAAATAGCATAAGGGTCACCATGAAAGACGGGTGCTTTATAAACAAAAATATTTTTTTAATTGACACCGTGCCTCCCTATGATCGGTGGATATATGGATAGATGGCATAAAAGAGAGGAACACGGATTTTTCAAATGTCTATTTATAGTTCAAGTCACCACTAAAGGGCTATCTACACATGAAAAAATCACATCATAGGAAAGTAACAGAATGGCGTTAGCAAGGACTTATGATTTCCTTAGAAATGATTTTCAAACTACATATACTAGTGTAACGATCATAAAAACATAAACAACATCATATTACATTGCTTAAGCCATGGTTTTTGAAAACAAAGACTCAGAATAATTTATTTTTCTTTTCATGATTTTTCTTTTAATTTTTTTTTCAATCAACTTCGCAAAAATTTTATGAAAAAAATATCAAAACAAAAGAAAAGACCATACTCACTTATCCACCCCCAAGCCAAACTTAACATTGTCCTCAATGTTTAAGAATAGAAAATGAAATGCAAAAAGGACATGAAAATAAAATGAAAGCTCACTTGGTAGAGGATGAAATCTCGCTAGCTACTGTTTGCATCCAAATACACCAATCTTGCTCCATCTCTCAATATGTTTGTGAAATGAACTAAAAATATATCTTTAACCTGTACACATCCTCATAAAACACATCAAGGCATCGAGTGAAAAATAACATGTAATAAATATTACCATAGCACATTCACTTTATCAATCTCCAAAGTAAAGATCTAGTGTTTTGATGTATTTAATCAAGAGACTTGATGAATGGAATGAATAATATACAAAATAGGATGAATCGAGATGAAAATTGCATTATAGGTTGACAGATAAGGCATCACGATCGTGACAGGGTAGCTCACGATCATGACCAGATTTAAACAACACTCTAAACAGTTTTCCTCGATCATCACGATTGTGACTAGGCTAAACACAATCGTGACAGTTTAAGAAACAAAATTTTAAGCTCCTAAATGACTTGACACGATCCGTAATGCATAATATTTACTTGAAACACTTAATATACATCATTTATGAATAGTTCAAAGAGTTTTCGAAGATTAAACACGGTCGAAGAATTTATTAAAAAATAAACTAACTCCTAAAATAAAAAATAAACTACCTACAAACTAATAACATGGGTTGCGTCCCACGAAACGCACTTGTTTAATGTCATTAGCTCGACAACGCTAAAACTCATTCAAGGTTCCATAACCTTCTTAACCACTTCCATTGGAATTTCATCCAACCATTTAGCATTTTATGGTTCATAGAAAAGTTTGAGACGATGCCCATTAATTTTGAAATTTTTTTCACTTCCTTTACTTTCAATCTCAACTGTTCCATAATCATAAACTTTCTTCACAATGAATGATCCATCTCACTTTGATATGACCTTTTCAGGTAACAATCTCAAACATGAATTATAAAGGAGAACCGTATCACCCACATTGAAATGTTTTCTAGAAATATCAGCATCATGAAGTTTATTGAATTTCTCTTTATAAATTGAAGCATTTTCAGACGCATCATTTAGCAGCTCATCAAGTTCAGAAAGCTTGAGTTTTCTATTTTTCACACTTCTTCATATTTCATATTCATTTGCCTTATAGCCGAATATGCTCTATGCTCTATTTCAACAGGCAGATGACACACTTTACCATACACAAATCTAAAAGGAGATTTCCCTATTGGCGTTTTATATGCAGTGTGGTAAGCTAATAAAGCATCATTCAACTTCACACTCCAGTCTCTCCTCTTAGAATTGACTATTTTCTTCAAAATCCTTTTAATCTCACGAGTAGAAACTTCAGGTTGCCCACTTCTCTGTGGATGATACGCAGTTGAAACTCAATGTTGTACATGATATTCTTCAAAAGGGTTTCAAAAAATCTATTACAAAAATGGGTATCGCTAATAATAGCTCTAGGAATGCCAAATCTGTTAAAAATATTATTTTTCACAAACTCAACAACAACCTTAGCATCATTAGTTCTTGTTGGTATCACTTTCACCCATTTTGTTGCATAATCAACGGCCAAAAGAATATAATTGTAACCATTAGATGTGGGAAATGGCCCCATAAAATCTATTGTCTATATATCAAATAATTCGCATCCTAAAATATATGTTTGAGCTATTTCATCTCTTTTTATAATATTTTCTGTTCTCTGACACCTTTCACAATTCTTCACAAAATCATAAGTATCCTTATGCAAAGTTGCCCAATAAAAACCACATACAAGAATTTTATGAGTATTTCACTTAGCTCCAAAATGTCCTCCAGCTTCATATGTATAACAATGCTGAATAATAGAATTAAATTCATGATCATGCACACGTCTCCTAATTACTACATCTACACAAATTTTGATCAAAATCGGATCTAATGAATAATACTTTGCATCACTTTTGATCTTGTCCTTCTTATGCCTTGAAAAATCACTTGACAATTTCCCGATCACCAAATAATTCACCATATCCGCATACGATGGGACGTATCCATGCGTAGAGTAAAGATACTCATCAGGAAATAATTCACACTGTAATTTTCTCTTGCTCATTTATATTTCAAGAGAAGTGATCAGCGATAAAATTTTCAGCCCCCTTTTTATCTCTGATTTCAATATCAATTTCTTGTAGAAGAAGAATCCAACGTAAAAGATGTGGTTTTGACACTCTCTTTTTCAAAAGATACTTAAGAGTAGTACGATCAGAGAAAATAGTTACTTTTGTCCCCAATAAATATGAACGAATTCTTCAAGGGAAAAAATAATTGCATGAAGTTCTTTTTCAGTAGTAGGGTAGTTGCACTAGGTTTCATCAAGGGTTTTGGACACATAATAAATCATGTGAGGTACTTTATCAACTTTTTGATCAAGAACAGCTCCCACAGCTTTGTCACTAACATAACACATAATTTCAAAAGGGTAATTCCAGTCTGGAGGCTGGGTGTAGCAACCAGTTTTTCTTCAAAGTATCAAAAATATTTTTACAATCATCATAAAAAATAAATTCAGAATCCTTCTTAAGTAGATTGCTTAAGGGATAAGCTATTTTTGAAAAATCCTTAATAAATCTTCGTTAGAAACCAATGTGTCGTAGGAAAGCTCATACTTCTCGAACGCATGAGGGATAGGATAGAGATTTAATAACTCCATCCTTCGCTCGATCTACCTCTAATCCCTTTGTTGATACGACGTGTCCTAACACAATTCCTCGTACAACCATAAAATGATATTTCTCATAATTTAGCACCTAATTGGTTTCAATTTAGCACCATTTTTCATAATTTAGTATCATTTCTAGATTTTTCAGGCATTCATAAAATGAATCGCCATACACTGTAAAGTCATCCAGAAAGACCTCTATTATATGTGAAATACAATCAAAAAATATAGATATCATACACCTTTGAAAAGTTGCTAGTGCATTGCATAATCCAAAAGGCATACGCTTATATGCATAAGTACTAAAAGGACATGTAAAAGTTATCTTTTCCTTGATCTTCTAGTGCAATTACTATTCGATTATATCCTTAATAACCATCCAAAATGCAATAGTGTGGCCTTCCAGCTAGTCTTTCGAGCATTTGGTCCATAAAGGGTAATGAAAAATGATCTTTTCTGGTTGCTAAATTCAATATTAGTGATTATCCATTCAATTGTAGTTTTGTTCCATTTTAAAGTATCGACCAGAGTGATGCGTATGAAAACACACATCATTTCTTTAGTTTAAATGTTTGTTTTATACCTCATGTATTGTCTATTTTATGTTGTTAGCGTCCTTTTATCTTGAAATATTGGTACTGCTGCGTTTTTATGTTTTTGACAGATCAGTGCGAAGTTTGGAACGAAAATGAAGAAGGATGTAGAAAATGGCAAAGTCATGAGCTTAAAAGCTGGAATTTCAAGCTTTATCATCATTTCAGGTGCCTCGAGAGTTTATACAGCAATGTTTCATATCGATAAGCTAGATTAGCATGTTTAGATTTGATGTATAAGTTTCTAGAATTTTTGGACGTCGTTTAATATTATTTGTATTAGTTAAGGTGAACAGTGCACAGTGTCGCGGGCATGGTCGCGGGCAAGCTTGGCTTCGCAAGCGCGATAGCCCTACGTCGCGGGCGCGACAAGCATTATTCAGAAAATCCACATTTTTTTAGTTCATCGTGGGCGTTACTTCCTGGGTCACGGTCGTGACGTTGTCCCTGATGCAAAACACCTGTTTTCAGCTGTCGGATCGATCTGGTTTCGAACTAGGCCTATAAATACGTGCCCTAGTGTTCTTCTAATCAATATACAGAAGAGAGAGAGCTCAGGAACGGCGGAGATGACATGAGGAGGTGAAGACGCGAAGAGAAGAAGCCTTGGAGGGTATTTCAAGGAGATTTGATCCGCAAATGCATTGTATAGCATAGGACATAAGTTTGGGACGTATTGAGCGCTGTAAAACCTTCGTTCTCAGTTACTTTATCCCTACAGAATGTTTGTTTTCATTACTATGTTTCATTCCAAGCTTTGTTTGACGCATATGCGTGAGTAGTTTATTAGTAGGGATGTGTTGATGAGTTTTAGTGACCTTAGATCATGAGATGATACGTATATGATTGAAACCAGAGATGTTTGATGATGAAAATGATGCATGAAACCTGTTAGAATTACTATATAACTTATGTTTATTAGATTGATCACCTAACATACATAGTTTAGAGCTATAAATCGCGCTAAGTGGTTTTAATTAGTAGCAAATTCATATAATATGTTTTAAGCTAATTGTCATATACAATCAATGGTTTCATATGCATGTAACATGATTAGTTTAAGCTAATTGTTATGATTGTTATGAATGCTCGTTTCATGTTATGATTCAACTCTTTTGATTAAATCATGTTTGAGCTAATTGAAATGGTTTTAATCTATTTAGTTACTTTAAATATCCGAGCTAATTGGAAGTTAGAAGCTAAAGAACGTAGTGAGTTAAGCCAAAATTTATTACAGCTATTCCATGTTAATCATTACATCTAAAATTCAGAAACATCAATGATTGATCTAAGTGACTCAAAGTGATTCAACCATCGTCTCTACATTTGTCCCAACTTAAGTAAACCACTCTACATTCTAGCTCTATTTTATCTTCTTTTGATTAGTTAGTTTAGTTTTAGTTTATTCCTTTTAAACAGTTTAAACACCCCCCTCCCCCCACTAGTTCTATTTTTAATCTTATCCCCTTCCTTAGGATAGAAATTATTCCAAGTTGTGTTTAGGTCGATATTTGCCATTCCCTGTGGGATTGACCCCTACTTTCATATCTTCATTAATATTTTTAGCGGGATAAAAATAAATTGCACGTTTTATGACGAACGTGGAAGTCGTCATAATTATAACCTTGGCTGGCTTTGCACCACAGAGCTTCTTCTTGTGGTAATGTTAATTTACTTGAAATAATAATGGGTAATTTATTCCCATCTCCCAAGAAAGCATATTTCAATTGAGCTAGTAAAGGTTTTAGTTCTAAATCTAAGGGGTCCTCGACCGAAGGTCGTATTCTATCATGAGTTAAAGGTGATTCTAGAACTTTAAGTTGTTCATTATTTTTTCATTTTTCTTCTACAAATGACAAGTCATGGTCATCCTCGACAAATCGAAAATCTTCTTACTCAACATCCAAACTCATAATGTCTAGCACAAATTTGTCATGATTTAAATTAAAAAATTTATCCTCAAATGACATGTACGAATTAATTGTGCAGACAGAGAATCCTTGATCACTTGGATATTTCATGGCATCAAAAGTATTAAAATGCATTTTATTGCCATCGAATTCCATTGAAAATGTGCCACTCTTCACTTCAATCTTTGTATTGGCAGTGTTTAGGAAGGGTCTTCCTAATAAATTGGGACATGATTGCTAGATTGATATTATCCTTCTTCAGTATTGAGCACATAGAAATCTGTTGGAAACATAAGATCAATTACTTTAACCAAAATATCTTCAATAATGCTCATAAGATGTGCTAAGGATCTATCAGCAAGCTGAATTACAACCCTAGTTGGTTGTAATAGTCCTAAATTCAAAGAATTATAAATTGATAAGGGCATCACATTAATTGATGCACCTAAATCAATCATACATCTTGAAATTCCTACACTCCCAATTGTGCAAGGAATAATGAACATTCCAGGGTTCTTCTACTTCTCAAGGAGCTTCTTTTGTAATACAGCTGATACATTCTCCGCTACAATAACTCGTTCGTGGCTCTTTAGATTCCTTTTGTTGGTACAAAGCTCTTTTAAAAATTTTGAATAACGAGGTACTTGCTTTATTGCTTCCAACAATGGAATATTCACTTCAAACTTCTTGAATATTTCAAAAATATCTTTATTTGCTTTCACCCTTTTATCTTAGCCAAATAGGATGCATTTACTACATGTTTGATCACATTTTGGTCGGATTCATTTTTCTCAATAATGTTGTGGCTCACCATGATCTCCGTTATGATCACGATCTCCATCATGACAAATTTCTAACTCAGCTTCAATTTCCATTGACTTCTGCTCTACTTCTTTCAATTCTTTACCACTTCTAAGCATAGGCATTCGTATTTTCTGTGGGATTTAACGGTTGAGAAGGGAGTTGGTTTGATCATTAAGCTTTTAATTGATTCATTTCAGTGGTTAATCCCCCTACTTTATTCTAAATATTTTGGATAAAAGAATCAGTTTGCTTTTGCATATTTGAAATAGAATTGGCTTGATCTCTAGTGGTTTTTTCTAAGCCCTTTTGCAATTCCACTTGTGAATTAGCCAACATCTAACAGTATCCTCAAATGCCATACCATCTGAGTTGCTCTGATTATTCTCTTGAGAAGGAGGTTGTCAAAATACATAAAATCCAGGGGGATATTTCTATTGTTGGTGTATGACAGGGACATCGTTTTGTCCTCCGCAATAAGAATATGATTGATTCCTCCATGGTTGATCGTAATTTGTTTCCCATTGGTTCTGTCTTAGCTGACCTAGTGGGCCTGGGAACCCTACAACATCGACTCGTTCTTCACAAAGAGTAGAACAAGAATCAGTTAAATGTCCTGATGTATGTGTAAACACACCTAATTTATTGATGTAAACCTATTGTTTTGATGTGTTTGAGTCCTTTATATTGCATTTTTTGTTTAGTTTGTCTCTTTGGACTTGGAAACTGCTGGTTCTTTGTTTTTGTGGCAGATTTGATGGTGTGAAGATGTGAATGAATCGTTGAGTTGATTATGGGAGGTCATTACAAATGATGATATGAAGATGAAGCTTTGAGCGAGATCTTGGACGTGAGTTGAAGCTGTTTTTGTTGATCCAAGATGATAATTTAATACGTTGATCATTTATGGATACGTTCGTGGTCGTCTGGTGATGTTTTCTTGTCAAATGGATGTGATTTAGAGCTATAACGACCAAGCCTGATCCATATAAGGATCATTATAGCCTTTGAAGATCATTCCTGGAGCACTAACCTATGTAATGATGCGTACCGTCGCAAGCACGTCAAATTCATATTTATAAGCACCCACTTTACTCTATAAATATGAGTTTAAAATGTAGTAGTGGAAGTAGGGGTCGATCCCACAGGGAAAAGGTTAACTTGATCAGC
>JAOVYX010017920.1:6046-21193 GCA_035668315.1 Drosera spatulata | reverse complement strand
GACAAGACTTAGATTTCATTGCTCAAGTTGTTAAGACATACATACAGAATCGACTCAAGTAGAATCATATGTTGTATATTATTTTGGTAACATTCAGAAACATATCTAGTCATATAATGTGCGGTTCGATTTGCTTCTTGAGACATTCAAGAACAAAGAAAATCACTGAATCAGTGGACAATTCTAGGCAGTCAATAATAATTCCTCCTAGTGCCGATAAGTCTGGTTTCTTTCCTCGCATTATCTCCACCACATCCTTGCTATCTTCTTCGATAATCACCTTCTGCACATGGATTCAACTTGCCATTCCAACCCTCCCCTCAAGGCCAGACCTTCCCCTACCTGGGGTGATCTAATTCCAACAAAAGATTTCTCATTAGCTCTTTTTATACACTTTTTTTGAATATATCTAGCTATAGCACCAACGCATATGAATCCCTTTCGTTCACCACAGCGTTTACATTGATTTTGATCCAATCCTGACTTGAAGCAATTTATTTTTTGCTCGAGGAACGCGAGGGAAGGGTTGTCCTCATCGGGTCCTGGCTTCTATGGTGCTGAACATCACTAACAAGGCGAACAGTAGCTTGTATTTATGACTAGATCGAAGCTAAAGCATCATTGACAACCATATATGGGTGTTAGGAATTCAGATGACAATAACAATCAAGATCAAGATCAATCAAGAAATCAAGAGAAGACGATAAACATGACATACAGATTTACGTGGAAACCCTCAATTAAAAGGGAAAAAACCATAGACGATAAAGAGTGAAATTCCATTATGAAAATTAAGACTACAGAGTTTATCTGTCTATGAGTAGAACAATATTGAAAAGCCAGTTAAACTTAGTCAATAGAGACGAATGCCTAGGAGTGTATATATAAGACCCCTAAAAATAAACCAGCAAAAATAGCAAAAATAGTGCATATGGAAGCAAGATAATGTTCTGCAACAAACTCCTAAAGAATAGCATAGTACTGGCTTTTCTACTAGAAATTCAATAACTTTCTCCATCGTCAAGCCCCAGAGGACGATCAAGTTCTGCAAACACCAACTAAGTCTAAACAATGTTTGAGCTTAGCAATAGGAAGAGGCTTAGTTAACATGTCTGTCGGACTCTCTGAAGTATGAACTTCTTTCACCACAATATCTCTTTTGCCAACTATATCTTTGATGAAATTATGCTTAACATCAATGTGCTTCATCTTTGAGTGATACATATCAATTTTTTTCGTCAAATGAATAGACTTTGACTATCACAAAACACAGTGGTAACAACGTGTGGAACACCAAGTTCAGCTACTAGACCCTGCAACCAAATTGCCTCTTTCACATCCTTAATAGCTGCAACATACTCAGCTTCAATATGATAGATATGCAGCAATAGATTGAAGAGATTCCTTCCAACTGATGGCACCATCAAAAAGAGTGAACAAATAACCAAAAAGAGACCTTCTTCTATCTAGATCACCATCATAATCAGAGTTAAAAAAAAAAAAAAAAAAAAAAAACCATATCATTACATGTGGTCTTTCTTCTGTAAAAAAACTAAGCTAGTTTCTCAACTTGTTCACTAAGCGTACCTGGCTGGCTTCATAATTTGTCTCCTTGGCCTATCTCGAGCAATAGAATAATCATGCTTTGGTTGAGAATGAGATGGACTGTCATAATCTTTATGATCATCGGTATGATCTCCAATGCTAGGTTTTGATGAAGTGGTATCGATATGGTCACCAATGCTAGGTTTTGATGCAATGGTAGAAGTGTCAACATTTGGAGATTATTGATTTGAGCTCCGACTCCACCATATCATTGACTGATGCATGCTATCGCAGACACATCAAATTGGAATTTGTAAAGACCCACTTACACTCTAAAAATATTTAAATTAATATAGTAGTGGAAGTAACAGTCGAATCCATAGGAGCGGTCGTAATATTACTTATTCTTTTTTTAGTTAAAAAACCATTGTAATTAAATGAACAAAAATCTAATTAAACTAACTGAAAGTAATTACGACACTACGGAAAAGATATGGGTGTTTTCTGATTAAATAAAAGTTTAAGGAATAGATAATTTCGTTCTCGCTTCAAGAATCAATCATGGATGTTGATTAAGTATTATTTGTCATTCAGAATGGTTTGATTACGACATAAAGGTCTTCTACATCATGTTCTCTAGTGTTTTAATTATCACTACAGCATGAATAGTTAAACCAATTATCTATCCTATATATCATGATAACATGAATACATAACAATAGATTAATTCAATCAAATAAGGAACATACCAAACATGTGTTAATAACAAGATAGATTGGTCCATAATCTACTTAGTTGCTATTTAACATGACCAAAATAGTTTGAATCACTAGGTAAATCAACCTATAATAGCATCTAAGTGATCAATTTAGAAGAAATCATAAGTTAATTATGATATAGTTAATATATAAAGTCATTTAGGTGAAATCATGCATCAACTATGACAAAAGTTCGATTAAACATGATTTATCATCATATAAATCTGATTTTAGTTAATCTAACAGCATCTCATGATCCTTTAACTCAAACAACATCAGTTAATCCCTACGAATCAACTACTCAACCAGAATCATGAAAATCATCACAATCATAGTCATAACATGCTTCTTCTTCATCTTCATCATCAAATCAAAGACGTTGAAAGAATAGAAGATTATACAACGATGAAAAACGAAGATCCGATATCCAATGATTAAGATCCATAGCGATATACCAACAATCAAAGCACCAAACACCAAGATCCAATCCAAAGCAACAAAGTAGAATATGAAAAGTAACCTAATCTAAAGAGGCCCGTCGTCAAAGACGACCAAAATCAATGATTTAAACGAATACAAACGCTATATCTATAGAAAAACTAAAAAATCTAGAAAATCTGGTAAAAATTTCCTCAAAATCTCGTGAAGAACTTCCAGATAAGTCACATAACGATCGTGACCAATCTCGTTACGATCGTAAACATCGTGTTGAGCTCTGGTTCGTTTTCTGTCTTAGTCACAACCATGACCAAGCTTGTCACGGTCATGACCACACTTAAAATTCACTCTATACATTTTTTTGTGTGTGTCACGGCCGTAACGAAGGGTGTCACGATCGTGAACAAGTTGAAACTCACTAAAACCATCATTTTTTCATGGCCTTGATCAATGGTATACCTTATGTAACCCTTATATCATCATTAAACACTTCAAATGAAATCGTCACACCTTCAAAATGGTCTCGAATCATCATCTATGCGTCATTTAACTTTTATGCACCATTCATGCTCAAATGCGTCGGTTTAGCTCCAAAACACCGCGAAACATCTTTGAACAACAATGTCATCATCTAATGCATGTGAGCACATCGATATCATCTTAAACTATCGTCAAATCATCACACTTCATCACCACAATCGTCAAGCCTTTTCCATCCATTTATATGAACCACCAAAAGTTGTTTCTCTCAGTCACATCTACAATAAAAACATGCAAATAGCAATATCAACGTTCCAAAACTAAAAATAAACTATAAACATAAAATAAAGAACTATAGCGCGACAAATGGAAGGTTTAACATAAATAAAGCATGAGTGCTTTTACACTCATCAAACTCCCCCAAGCCAAACATTTCCTTGTCCTTGAGAAAAATTAAGGACAAGGAAAACAAAGTCTCAACATGACATGTCAAACTCTAACAACAAAGCGATCAAGTGTCATAACTCATATTTCTCTGCAAGCCAATTCATCGTTCCCCCTCGACACACTTGCATGAAGCCATCCTAATATCACAAAGTCGATACCTAGTCAGACACCTCTCACAATTCCCAAATGATTGTGGCGATCATATCTAAACACTCATAATCATAGAACAAGAAAAGTGTCAACCTAAATAATACAACACCCTACATTAACAGTATCGTGCACATCCATTCATTCCTTAACCAGTAATGTGCATAAAAATCCAAATCTGGCTAGGCAAAGATGAACAACATATAAATCTGATTTTCGTTAATCTAACAACACCTCATGATCCTTTAACTCAAACTACATCAATCAATCCCTACAAATCATGTACTCAATCATAATCATCGAAATCATCATAATTATAGTTATAACATGCATCATCATCAAATTAAAGACGTTGAAAGGATAGAAGACATTACAATAATGACAACGAAGATCCGATGTCCAATTGATATGTAAAGACCCAAAAAATTTGAGATATTTTATTTTCTCAAATAATAATAAAACTAGTATATTACTCAAAGTCGTAATTTATACAATGGAATCATAAAATTCGTTTGTCAAAATCACGACAAAAATATGGTAAAGATTCGAAAAATTTCGTAAAATTTAGTTTCACGATAATTAATGTGAATAATAAATTATTATATGTTATAATTTATTTTGAGGGTTAAAAGGCTTGTTTGACGATATAATAGGAAAAGAATGCAAAATATGAATGGAATGCAACCCTAATACGCAAATACGGAGAAATACGATCGTAATACGAAAATACCCTATTTGTACGAAAAATGACCTAAACCTAATTTTGGCACTTATTTTCCTTTATCTCGATTTCTACTCCATCAAAATTAAATTAATTACACACTAATTATTCACTAAATTATTTTAATTAATTCAATTTTCTATAAATACAAGCTCTCTTCTTCTTGAAAAAACTTCTTACAAACTCCATCAGGTAAGATTCACGAGTCTTGAGTGATCACAGGAGATCATCCACGATCATTTCGGATAAATCCTTGGTCTCTTAAATAGCTATGATCTTTGTTTGTCATGCTTTTCAGAATTTTTCTGATTTGAGCTTCAATATCAACTGGTTTACCTAAGGACTTCAACTCATTGACAATGTTAGCAAAACAAGAGTTCATATCATAGATGGATTCATCTTCCTTCATTTTGAACAGCTCATACTTCCAGTTGAATTGATCAAACTTGGCAGTTTTTACTTGATTTGTTCCTTCATAAGTTATCTGTAATTTGTCCCACATCTCTTTTGCAGTATCATATGAGGAAACACATGAAACTCCTTTAGTGACAAAGCATATATTAGCATCTTGATGGTCTTGACATTCTTTTCAACGTTTTTATTATCACTTTCATCTCAGTCCTTATCAAGCTTTGGAATCAGTTCTTCTTTCTGATCTTTTACTTCAAGCTTCAGAGGACCTTCTTGTATGATCATCATATGACCCAGCCATATATGCCATACTTGTTACTGTGGATGTTGATACAGCTGCCAAACCTGTTATGGTGGAACCTTGCAAGGCATATAAACTACAAACTCGATTGGGTTTCATCAAGACAAGAGCATTACGAGAAATTTTTAGTACTCCACCTTGAGTTGTGTACACAAAACCAAGAGATACAAGAGTGCCAAGAGAAATCAAATTTCTTTTCAAATTAGGAACATAATGAACATTAGTGGAAGTCTGATAATACCATCATGAATTTGATCTAAACAGTGTCCTTACCCAAAACCTTGCATAAAGTATCATTGCCCATCAAAACACCACCACTGTCAGCAGATTCGTAAGTAGTGAACCAGATCCTATGGGGACGCATGTGGGTAAGTACAGCCATAATCAAGAATCCATTCAAATCTGCTCCTGTTATTAGTAGAAGTATCAGACAACATCACCCTCACAATCAGTTTTAACACCACTAGTTTGTGCAGAACTTTGAGATTTTTTATTTTTCTGTTCTTTTTCTTGTTTCTTTTTTGGCAAAAAGCAATCAGAGATATCATGCCCATATTTCTTGCAATATTTGCAGGTCTTATTGGATTTACGCCCTTTAGACTTGGATCTGGATTTTTTTATAGCAGCGGTCCCTTTATCTTATGATCTACCTCTGCTTCTTGTCAACATCATCATGTGGAAACTTTCCCCTAAATAAATTATCGATCAGTCGATGATTACAGAAGTGTACTATAAAGGATCATATAAGTCAAACTTGAATGTCTGCTGAAAGAACTAGCAACAAGGGATGCGAAAACAGAAGTTATCAACCAGGGTATAACTGAACCGGTAATACAATTGATCCTCCCGAATTCCCGATACTGAAATCAACTGATCAAAACTGAGGGGAAAAATCAAATATATCAACATGATTTCCGGTGCGGCTGCGCCACATTGCCAAGTTTACAAATTCTGAGTTCTGACCCCTGGGAGCCAACTAGCCACACCAAAGCATCTTGGATCTCCTTGAGTTCATCAGCAGCATAAACGCTATAAATACAGGTGTGAGCTTCCACTCTGAGTATCAACCACCAAAATTGTTGTTGATTCATGGTTATAGACAATAATAACCCCGTTTGAAGTTTCTTCGACATGTTAATGCCAAATGAACCAACATATAGAAATGATGTCGAGATGTTGCTATGGTGTAAAGCTCCCATGGATGACTCAAGAATTGGCCTCTGTAATCAATGTAAGCATGATCACATATAGCATTACACCAAGTTCTCATCTTTTGCTTCCTCCTCGCTGTCCAAATCCAAATCTAATACTCTACTCTCGTTATCTATGCGCGGATTATTTTGCCTCCTCTGCTTCAAAATCATCTTCGATTCCTTCATCAAGTCCACATACTTCCTCCTCACCCTGGCCAAGGGATGCCCCTCGATAGCTGACTTGTCCTTGTAAGCCTCCTTCAAGATCGCGGTGCAAGTCTTACTCCTCAATGACAGGTAAAATATATGCGGGTGTCTCGCGAACGCCTTGTCCATCTTCTGTAGCAACCCTAAATACGTCTTGAGCCCAAACAGCCTCTTCCTCTCAACAGCATTCATAACAAACAGACTTAGCAGCTCATGAAGGACACCAACTAGCCTCTTCTCAGCCTCATCGCTGCACGGATTCAGATGCAAGAAATCCGCATATGGGGAGACATACGGCAACTTCTGAAACTCATCCAACCAATCCGATATATTCTTCTTCAATCTCAGCCCCTTCGAAGGAAAAAGGGCGAACGCCATAGCACTCACCTCCTCACCATCCCTTCTCATCGCATTCTTCTGCAGGACAGACAATAACTTCTCATCAGAAACCACAGCCAAACCCCTCTCCCCATCACCCATATCAACAAGCTCAAAATCCCCACAAAGCTTCACTTCATCACTCTCCCAAAACCCCTCAGGCAACCCCAAGTACCACTCGAGCTCTCGAACCGCCTTCATCGGCAACCTCTTCTCCTTACTCATCACAACCAACTTCTTCACCCTAACCCTCAAATCACCCATACACTTCCCATAAACCTCCTTCTCCTCCCTATCGATCTCGACTGCCTTCTCGGTCAACCTAAACCATGGCAGCCCATGTTTGGGCCCCTCAAACTCCTCAAAAAACAGAAGGATGCATTCTCATGAACCTAGAAACCTTGATGGGTATTCTCAGTTCCTTATCTTTCTTGGAAACATCTGAGATTGGAATACACCCATTTGGGTTTCGGGCTATTATGTTCTCGAGGGATAACAAGGGTTTTAGCTGTGGAGTGAAATGGATTGAGTCTAGGGAATCGTAGAATGGGTCTTTCTTCCATTTCATGCATACATCGACGTAGGTGGAGATTTGGGTCAGTGAGTGTGGTGATGGTGAGGGTTTTGGAAAGGGGAGAGGGTGAGCTAGGGTTTTGAGGGTTACGGTTTTGGAGAGGTGATGGAGGAATTGCATGTGTGGGAGACTGAGATTTGATGGGTGAAGTGAGTTTGGGTTTGTTGTGGTTTTCGCTTGCAGGGTTTGATCTTGTCTTGTTTGAGACAAAACTCAAAAGCAGAGCTAGAGTAATCATTGCAGATGACAAACAGAGAAGAGTAGAGCAGAACAAAAATAAACACAGGCCAAAGCATACTCAAATGACAAATCGTGATTGTCACAACATGTTTCTAGTGTCGACAATAAGTTGCCAGTATACTTTCTTAGAGGTTTTATTGTATAACTTGTAACAAAACGCGAAAAAAGCAGAAGAGCTCTTTTTCCCACACTGATGATATATGAGGGACGGAACATCTGACACTGTAAATAGCACAAGCTTCTTCCTATTGTTGCATCTATTTGCTTCATTGATGCATGGATGTGATACAGATGCTCCGAGCAACACTAGTGGCGGGTCAAAACCAACTACGGATACCAGTGTTAATAGCATGCGTACATTTATACAGGAGTTGAAGTTCCCCGAACAAGATAGACGAGAAACTGGACTATTATACAAATCTCATAATACGCAGCAATATTTACACTGATATAGCTGCCGTCAATGGTTGGCCTCACCATCACAGTGACACCCTCAGCCTTGTCATTAGACCTGAACTCGATCAAATTTTTCTTTCGACAACAAGCTCGATTTAACATCCTCACAGGCCAAGATGTCATGATTTGCATAGAACATGATCTCCTTAAAGTGTTTATATGATGGCGGCAAAGCGACGATAAGCAACACGGCTTTGTCCTCATCATTGATTTCAATATCGATATTTTCCATATCCATAATAATAAAATTGAATTCGTAAATATGAGACTAGATGTGTAACGCCCCGAATTTTCATTACTTATTAATGATACTTATGACGTCATTGTCGTTGGGCCCAACACCTCAGGTAGACAAAAACTATACATTCTGGTTTATTCATAAGAATTAAGTTAAGTTCACTTATACATCGTTAGTTTAGAAAATTTTGATGTATTGAATCATAACTCAGAATATCACCTTCATAACGGAATTTACATCACTTTCTAAGATCAGAATATCTTTCACACATAAGTTATATCTATCATCACATCTTAGGTCATACGTCTCCTTCAAATCTTACTCCTGTAACAAAGAGAAGAGAAAAGACACAAAAAATAGTTATCGTGAGCTATAAAAGCTCAATAACGTGTCGGTCCCCTTGTTAGAAATTACACGAGAAAAGAAGATAAGAAAAGAAAAGAAAATGACAACTTGGGTCCTTTGTTGTAGCACTTTGAAACTATCATACCAATCCGACATTTACAATTATCATCTCTAAAACACAATGAAGACAGACAATAGATACCCTCAGTATTATAACTGTGCCCTTAGCGAGACTTGTTCAATTTTAACTTATCAAGGTTTATTCATCTTTAGTAAACGGAAAATCCACGAAAGGGGAACAGCCAAACCAAGGCCTCCTACAGTGAGTTTTCCTCATACCAAAATGACCTAAGAAGGTCGAGGAAAGAATGTCACCATCAAATCACTGTATAATACATGTGGCAGACACAACGCTCTTTGTGCTTTTCATATCATTGTGTTATCTCATTTATTATGGATTTATACTCCTTTCACTCACTCATCCTTTTTATGTCGAAAAACAAGACATAACAAAAACACAGACATCATCTTATCACGCATATAGTAAGTGATAGACAATAAGATACCTCGGAATATATTTTATATCAAATACAATTATTGACAACGATCAAAGATTCCAAAGCACATTATAATACGGATTGTCGTACAAAATAAATCTAAAAGTTAGCTTCTTACATCGCTTTTCACACATACGCGCTCGACTTTTCCTTTATATTTCAACAAGCAGCGCTTTTAGTTTCTATAACATATTAGCATTCACATATTAATACATTCCCTTGTGAATGTTTATTCACTACTTCGTAAAATAAAGTCATAAAACATTGTACAAATATTTGATACTTATTCTAATTGTCCATAATGATGATTATATATATTGAATATCATTAGACGTATTTGTGAACATTTGGAGTTATTTTGGGGTCAAAACGATCATTTCTAGTCCAGAAGGTTCTGAGATGGTGTCTCAGTCTTTGGAGCGAGCATCCCGACCTCAAGAACGAGCTTCCCGACCTCTGAAACCGGTGTCCCAGATTTTGCCCAACGAAACCTTTAAACGTATTTAAATCTATAACTTCTTGTATATAACATAAAAAATTATTTCGTAAAATTATACATAAACTAGACTCCATAATCTTTCCAGTGAATTAAAATTTCCATCATAAATCCTTAGGGATAATAGCAGTTTCTTCATTTTAACTTACGTTTTTTTGTAAATGAAACAGTTTGATCCTTTTTCACTAATCAACTCATAACTCCTTACACACAATCCCAAATAATTATTTATAAAGTGTTCTGGACACTACACTTCCATACCTTTCTAGTATATAAGGCTTGTCTTCTAACTCCTACTATGTAATTTCAAATCAAGCCAAGTAACAAGTTTTTTAGTGATTGACATATCCGCACGTTTTGATTAATTTCTTTAGATTGATAACTTCAAATCATAATTTATCAACTTCATTAAGAACTAGACAAATGAGGCTTCAATATATATTAAAATCAGAATTTATTTCAGAGCTTGTAGTTTTCTACAAAATTTCTAATCAAGATCATCACCTTCTTTTATTAATTGTGAAGGATCCTCGTCGTGTTGCCACATAACTTCTCCTCTTTTTTTCAAACTCTCCTTCTTCTCTTCTCCTGCTTTGCAAGGTAAGGAGTGTTTCTGTGTTTGTAATTTTTTTTTTAAGAAGAAGAGAGTTTGTATTTATAAAAACTAAATTGATTAAAATAATTAAATGAAAAATAAGTGGATAATTAGTGGATATTTAGTGAATAATTAGTGGATAATAATCTAATTTAGGTGGAGTACAAATTGACATAAAGAAAAACAAGTGTCAAAATTAGGTTTACGTTATTTTCATATAAATACGGTATTTTCATATCAAAATCGTATTTTTTCGTATTCACATATTACGGTTGCATTTCATTCATATTTTCTATTCTTTCATTATTATATCGTCAAAAGAACCTTATAACGTTGTAAAATAAATTATAACGTATGATAATTTATTATTCATGTTAATTGTCGTGAAATTAAATTTTACGAAATTTTTCGAGTTCTTACAGAATGGAAATACCTTCTGCCATTCAGAATATGTACAAACACTCCTTGAGACGAAATTTTTTTTTGCGAGACTCTTTGTCATGTATATTGATTCCAACTTCAACCATAAACCCGACTTCACGAAGAACCTCCTTGGACAAGCAAAGTTGGATTTGAGTAAGTGCCTTTTCATCCAATTCATTTCACTGCTCATCTGTCATGATAGCTGGCTTCTTCAATTTTCCTTCTAGAGCCTTTTCACACCGTTTTGGGCAAGAACGGCCTTCATGTGGACTCATCAAATCGAAAAACTGATCTTGCCATCAAACTTCTCTATATCGAATTTGACAACAGTAGACATCTTTGTAAAAAATTCCCGATTGACTTTGGCTCGGATACCACTTGTTAGCGATTCGAAAAACTTATCTAAACTTCTCTATATTGAATTTGGTAACAGTAGACATCTTTGTAAAAAATTCCCGACTGACTTTGACTCTGATACCACTTGTTAGGAATTCGAATGACAATAAAAATCAAGATCAATGTTAATCAAGGAATCAAGAGAAGTAAGACAATAAATATGACACACAAATTTACGTATAAACCCTCAATTAAGAGGAAACAAACCGAGGACGAGGAGGAGTGAAATTCCACTATGAAAATCAAGAGTACAGAGGTTATCTTTATGAGTGAAACAATATTGAAGAACCAATTAAACTTAGTCAACGGAGATGAAAGTGTATACATAAGACCCCTAAAATAGCAACTCCAGGAGAGAAAGTAGGAAGTAGTGGCAACAAGGCAAGGTTCTGCAACAAACTCCTGGAGAATACCAGTGCAAGATTATCTGTTGAGAATTTGAGACATATCACCAAACATGGGGGCTCTATCTTGCTGTGGTGTACCTGCTAGTTCCAGTTGTGCCATAATCCATAGAGGATTGAGGTAATTTGTGCAAGGCGTGGTCCATCCTGTGCTGCAACGGATCGGGCTATCCACTCTTTGAAGGTCCTTGGGGAAAGGGGTAACCAATTGTAGAAAGGGCTACATCTGCAAGTCTTCTTCGCTGTTAGGAACTCCAAGAAGACATGGTTAATTGATTCCTAGGCTTGGTCACAGCCTAGGCAACCTCCATTGATGTCCATGTCCCGATTATGGAGGAGATCTACAACGCTGAGGCAAGCTGTGCAGGCTCTCCACAGGAAAAATCCCATTTTTGGTGTAGCTTGTATGTTTCATATTTTCTTCTGGATATTTGCTCCTATTGCATTCCATCCTCGTTGAAGACCCCTTCAAATCTGATGACAAAAGCTCAATGATAGATCGTCTTTAAGGTGAAATGCCCTTTCCCATCGTGCGTCCGTGTTAATACATCACTACGTGTTAGGATACCTACTAGAAGAGAGAGGATTCTATTATCTGTTTCTTGATCGAAGCTCTGTTAATGCCCTTACAATTATAAAGTCAGTTCAAGAAGCGATGAAGGGCCTGCATGGACTTACAATCAACTTTATCCCAATCATCAATATATATACTAAATCCACAAATGTTGCATTGATTCTATGATATGCATCTTACATGGAATGCCATTAGGGATAATATAGGTATTATATCTTAGGATTTTATGACAATATAATAAGCAATTGAATTGATAATAAGCAACATAAATTATATGCACAACACAACTTCATACTAAAAATTAATGTGGAAACACAATGATAAATTAAGCATCCTCTGCTTGTAACGGTTGGATGATTTTTGGCATTTATTGGTCTGAAACCGAAAACACCCCCCTCCCTTTGTTTTGCCTACATTGAACTACATCCCCATAAAAAAATCGAAACAATTGAGCAGACAACCACTGACCAACAAACCCTAAACATGAAATCAGAATAATTGAGTCAAGAATAGACCCAAATTGGACCCCAAAGCCTCAATAATGGAGAGGAAGGAAAGCAAGGAAAATAGCGAAGACGATAGGGACAACCCCAAAGTCCACCCCTATCAGCTCCCCTATTTCCCTTCAATCGTTCTTGATTTACCCAACAAATCAACTCAGCACCAAAACACAAATAATTCGACAAATTGCAGGAACGAAAGCAGACACGCTACAACAAAACAATGGTGGGCTTTTGTTGAACTAAATTTTCCAGATTCAGGCTATGAGAACACAGTTATGCCTCATTTGGTATGCTGCAATCAAGCATGGAATGGAACACACAATTCGATGCGATGGAGATTTTAATGTTTGGTTGCCTCATTGATTCGGAAAAGGCCATTCTAACCAAAATTGGCTTTTTGATTCCTGGTCTTCACCCTCGGAACATCCCATTCATCAAAGAAAGGGAATGGCTTTTTTTCCCAAAAGTTCCTTACAACAGAAAAAAAAAAAAAAAAAAACATTTCTTCTCTTCTTAGTCATTTTTATTTGGTCGAAATTGTATTTCTTTTTTTCGTCTTCATGTTAAACATCATTTTTTGTGTTTCATGTTACCAATACTTCTCATTTCGTTCTTTTCTTACGTTCAAATTAATTAAATTATTTAAATAATATTATATTAATTTTTTTATTTAATTAAGTATACTTAAAATTTATTTTTAATTGTATTCATAAATAAAACATTCAATTGCGACTATGTCAATCAAACAGTTTAGATGGAATGGGACAATCCTTTCCATTTCGACCTTCATTTCTACAGAATACTACATTCATTTCTTCCCAAAACCATTCCTACGTATCAAACGGGGCTTAGTGTTATTGCATTTGTAATGCTTGTAGAGTGAGTTGGCTGATGAACCTATTTTCAATGCAGTGCCAGATAGTGGTGGAAACCCTGTAGAACTTGATGTCTATGACTTTAAGGGGCCTGGAGTTGCACTAGCCATGTGTAATGTTGACGAGGTATGGACGCCTATTAGATTATGTTGTCTCTCTTTTATGAGCACTTGGTCGAGAGTGTCATGTATCCTACTAATCCATTTGAACAAACATTATCAATTTTCAGTCCATTCGGGCTTTTGCGGAATCATCCAAGTCTTTGACATTTGCGACAATGTGGCTCCTTTATTAAAGCACAAAAAACACAATCCTTAGAAAGTATGATGACAGGTATGCTACTTGATTTATGTTTGATGCTTTGTACAAGTGTCACTTGTTTTATATTTCACCCCTTATCCTTGAGTTAATGGTTTGTTACCTTTCTTCAAAGATTCAAAGACATATTCAGGAGACATACACGGAAAAATGGAAGAAAAGTTTGAAGAACACTCCATATGGTGATTTTACATACAATTCTTTTGTTATCTGATGGAGAAAACGTATGAATTTGTTGAAGGAGAAGAATCTGATGAAGAGTAAAGAAAGATCATGTTTGCATGACAGTACTTGAAAAGATGATGTTCTCAAGTTTGTAGCCCTTATCATCATTAATTCGACTAGAGTATCAGGTTTGCAACCTAACTTAGGGAAATGTGTGCGCTTATAAATATGCTGCATGACAAGATAATATTTATAATAACATGATTTGTTTTGATCAAGTTACAAGTTAGACTTGTTTTCATGTATAATCAAACTCGATTACGACCTAAGTATGTGACGGAGAAGATATAGCAAGATTATACATCTAAAGGGATTCAAGGGGCTGTTGGTAAGTAATGATGGCAAAACTAGAGTTGTTCTCGTGTTTCTCTAGACATTATAATTGATTGTCGTGAGGTTATATCTATCACCTACATCAGACATTCTCCTTGGTTTATTAATGGTACCTGTTGTTTCTTGCAGGTACATAGGCTGTTAGTGAAAGTCTTGACGCATCGAATATGAACTAGTAGAATTGAAGTGCTTATCATTGCCTGTGGCATCTCTCACTTTTTGGAGAGTCAGTACTTTAACATAAACTTTGGAGAGATTTTGTATCTTAATAGAGGTTTTTAACTGATCCTTTTGTTAATTTCTTCTCCATATATTTATACAACTCAACTCAGAAATAAAATCTATCTGAATTGTCACTGAAATGATTGTTCATATATCGAAACAACTCTTGTATATCTCAAGAAACTTAAACAATGTTGTTGAACAATGCTGATAAAACCTCGCGCGAAACAATGTTATTGAACAACGCTGATAAAAAACCTCGCGCAGCATGCGGGTTACAAACTAGTCAATTATAAGTGTATAAGCTAGAGAATAGTTAGTCATTTCTTCTTGGTTAGTCATAGAGG
>JAOVYX010017919.1:0-21194 GCA_035668315.1 Drosera spatulata | reverse complement strand
GAAGGAAGCAAACGACGGGCCAACCAATTGAAGTGCCCATAATTATCCCGCCTCCAAAAGGTGTTGGAGAAGATGAAGAAGAAAAATGGCGTGCGAGACTTATAGCTTGCGGCGGACGCCATACTCTGGCCATAGTGGAATGGCATTCAGGCATTCCTGAATAAGGATGCTTTGACAGATGACCGCCCGGGAGAAAAGGGATCATGTTGTTGTATGAGTATGTCAAGTTATATGGACAAGTTTTTAACCGGTTTTTGGATACAATAATATAAATTTATCTTTTAAAATAATTTTATATAATTTTATAATATTATAATATTTTCAATTATATTCACACTTTGAATAATTTTATATTGAATATAGTATATATAGCGATTCATTTATTATAATAAAATAAGAATAAATATCATCAAATAGTCCTTAATATTATCATAAGTAATTTTTTTTTTCAAATCTAAATAATCAGTATTTCTTCATTCTTTTTACTTTTTCGATGAAAAAGAACATGATCATTAATCAATACATTTCAATATTAGAAAAAAAAAAAGACTAATCAAATAAATTTCATTTAATTTTTGAATGAAATAGTTATATCATAAGATTATCTTAGTTTTTAGACTAATTCATTCAAGTTACAATGAATTTCACTTATTTTTAAAATAAAAAAGTTTTATTATAAAATTATCTTAGTTCGCGTACTGACATATGATTAAAGTGATAAATGAAATAAATGATGAGTTGATGGTTTTTTATATATGTACATCGATGGAACGTATACAAGAAAAAATGAATTATCATTGTAAATGAAATAGATAAAGAATTATTATAAATTAATTAGATTAAATATAATCATAAATATCTAATATTGTAATTAATATAGGACTAATCAAATTTTATTTTCTTTAATGTCAAAAAAATTAAGTTAACTTTATATATATAAATATATAAGGATGTTTAACGACTCATTGCGGAAAAGTTGAAAAGACAGTAAGCAAGAAGCAACTTCAATTTGCTTTTCGGTTTTCACAGTCACTTTTTTGCGTAAGAGAAACTAATGAGAAGTCGCTTCTCAATTTTAGTGAACAGTTCAATCATCGCTTTTTCAAACATGTATCAATGTTTCCACCAACTTCCGACATACGTGACCTTTTTTTCGTCCTCTGTTCATTTTCCTTATTGTCAAATTATAATGTGAGTATCTGAGATTTCTGAAATAACATAATTTATTGTTCATTTTATTCATTGTTAAATTATTATATGAGTTTCGTAAAATAAAATTATAATGTGAGTTTTTGAAACAGCATTGATAATCTCATTAGACCTATAATATTGATGTTCAAAATAATATGATAGATATGATGGGATTTGTTCCCACATAATTGTATACCTTATTTCTATTTGAGTTTCCTAAAAGAAAAATATTATAATGTGAATTTCTTGAAACAATATTGATAATACAATTAAAAATATTAATAATTAAAATAATATAATAAATATATCATAGGATTTGTTCTCACGTTATTACATATCTTACCTTTATTTTATATAAAGAGGGTTTTTTTTATATTCTTATATCTGGGTTAAAAGAAAAATAATTTATCACTTAACAAACCTAATCGACAGAAATTAAAGCTATACGATGAACAATAATCTCTATAACGTGACAAGCTTGTTGGAGCATAGACCTGAGGAAACAGAAGGAAAAAACGAAATCGAAAAGGGGGAAAAAATTTCGCTTGGCGCCACTGTCTTCTCCAAAATCAAACTCCAAATCAAAAAACCCATTTCTCCATAACCAAACCCCCAAATTCAAAATCCCCGTCTAACCCCACAACAATCCCTCCACAAAACTTGCCTGAAAGGTTCAACCCATTTCACAAACTCTATTCAATTTTATGAGATCTTTTTGAGATCTGTTTTTCTATTTATTCGGCAGTTTCTCTGTCATCTGCAGCAGGGATATGATTTAGGACATCTTGTCCTTCTTAGACCTTTGTCATGATGGGAATATCTATGATGTTGCGATTTTTTGTGATTTCTGGTTGTGCATTGGGGGTTTTGAGATTTGAGAATAGGGTAAGCAACGTGTGCTTGTTTAGATAGAAGGAAATGGGGTTGAAAATTTATTTTTCATTGGCTTTTTAAGATTAGCAGTGGGTTCAGACTGTATTGTGAATCCATGGTTTGGTTTTGGTTTTTCGTTTCATGTCTGAATTGGTATTTTGTTTGTTTTGTAAGACCCTATTTGACATGACTTCTAATCCTTTTTTCAGTTTTAGTTCTTTACCCAACCAATCAAACTTAATTGGTATAATTTTCTATTTTCCTGAAAGAAATAAAAAGAAGTCTTCATGTCAAAAATAGTGGATTACAAATTTTGTTTGTCACTTTCAGAAAAATGATGTTGGGTTGAGCAAACTCGAGAGGTTGATGATGCATTTAACTTACCATTTGTTTGCACTGACAAGCTTCTATTTCGCTTTACTTGAATTGTCGCCAGAAAACAAGGGACTTAGCTGCCAAGTGCAAGAACATGAAGAAGGAAAGGCAATGCACTATGAAGATCTGTGAGAAGTGTCTCCTAAATAGGTAAACCATGAAGCCTTTGTTAGAAATGCATGTTTGCTTCTTTGTTTATTGTCGGTTCATGAGATAGGGTGATTTTTGGCTTATTACCTGGCGTATTGTTCAATCAAGTATGGAGAGAAGCTAGAAGAGGTGGCCGAGCAGCTCGATTGGCACTGTCCCAAACGCAGGGGCATCTGCAATTGCAGCTTTTGCATGTAATATTGTCCTCTACAATATTTTTACTAAAAAGAACATCTCTTGAGTTTTTTTCGTACTTTTGTGTTTGCCTTGTTTATTCTACAATATTTAGACTTAGAATAGTTAACTCTTATTACAGGAAAAAGAAAGGACATAAGCCCACAGGAATTCTAGCTCATACTGCGAAGGCCACTGGGTTTTCCTCAGTGTCTGCAATGCTGGAAGTTCAGGGTCCTGATAATGTGTCATGCGTAAAGGATTCCATGGGGAAGTTAACCAACCCAAAGAAGATTATAATTCCAGATGAGGTTCAATTACTTACTAAATTAAGCAAAATATTCTGGAGTTATGAAGTTTGACGATGGGACAACTGTGAACTATGAGGTTTTGCCTAAAACTTCTGAAGAGAAGAAGCATAAGAAAGCAATCAAGGACAATGCCGGTTCTGAACTAGCTGTACCTCCCCAAATGTTCCCGAAGGCGACGCTAAAATAGGTCATGAAGCTATTACATTATCAGAGGAAAATTCAAAGGAGGTTATTTCCAAATGTACCTCTGATCTCAATGTTGAAGAAAAGATTAAGAGGAAAAGAGAGGACAATAGTCTAAAAGATGGAGTTGTGAAGCATAGTATGAAACATGAAGACCAGAGTGGCCACTAAGATGTCACACTACCACAAGGTTCACAGTTAACTAAAGATGCTGGTGTCGACTTATCTCCAGAAGATGTTGGAAATGCCTTGCAGTTTCTCGAGTTCTGTGCAACATTTGGAGAGGTAAGTTGAAGACGTTATCCTTAATGGCTTTATAGTGCTGCTTAACTCCAAAAAATACACTAGTATTTAACAATCTTGGGTAACATATGAATTTACGTTTAGAGAATCATCAGTTAAAATGTTAGTTTAACATCAGATAGACATGCTTACTCATGTATGTGGCGACACTATGTTTCGGTGGTGTATCTCTATAGACATCACAAACTTATGCAGGAATTATTATTTTTTTCCCTGTATTTGGTATGTGGAGTTTGATGTTTTCTGTGTACCAGTGTTTAAATAGTCTCCATGCTATCATATATGGGACCTTATTCTTTGCTTTTTCTGTTGGAAAAAATGTTCTGTTCTAGATTATCGGAATACTGAAGGGTCAACCTGAGTGTGTTATACGAGCTATAATGGGTGGACGCGGTAATAGACGTGGAAAGCACTCTTCAGCACTCGTTTCATATCCAGTTGCTCAGTCTTTTGCAGGAAGACTTAGGAGAAGAGTAAGAATCCTTCAACCATAAGCCAGGTTCAAGTAGGTTATGTATAATTTATGGTAACACACTCTATATGTCCTTGCCGTTCAGGTCTCTTTTAAGTCCCACTGTGGGAAAGGATAGCTGGTTGAATGCTCTGAAAAGTTGCCTCTCTGAATCAGAGTGTTACTTGAATGACATTGTAGAGCGCATTGTTAAAGGCAATGAGGGATATGGCATGTTGGACTGTTCACAAAAACTCAAACTCTTGACGTTTCTTTGTGATGAAGCTATTTGCACTGCGTAAGTAAAGTATAGTGGATTATCCTTCTTAGATTACTTTTAAAGAGGTAATGAAAGGTGGATCACGGCTTCGTTTTACTTAACAGGAAGATAAGAAATTGGATAGATGACCAAAGTTCAAGGTTCGATGAAAAACAGAAGGAAGCCAAGGAGAAGTATGCTGTGGCCAAGGAAAAGGTACTTAGAAGTTCATAAAAATGACCATTGTTTATTTTTTGTTGGTTTATGCTAAACTATGCTGTTTTTTGTGCAGGAAAGAAAGTAAAACAAAAATTGCAGGATCAAGTCGTCAAAGCTAAACTATGCTGTTTTTTGTGCAGGAAAGAAAGTAAAACAAAAATTGCAGGATCAAGTCGTCAAAGCACTACAATAATAACAAATTAAGTCTCTATCTCATCAAATAGGATCGGTTATATGAATATTTCAAGGTTTTTTTCATATATATGAATGGCTACATGAATGGGATTGTCATTTCAATCTGTCATGTACATCATCTTTTGTAAGATTATGATAAGTTATATCATATTTTAAGATTTTTTTATGGTTTTTAGGCCTCCTTTTGATATGTGTTAATTCTCAAATTTCATATTTTCTAACAGAAATTGTGTCTGACCTGTGTTTCATATAACCATATCATGTTAGTCATGACTCCTTCATCTTATCTTCTATTGGAACCACATGCACTTGATAATTTTATTTTGTATCTTATCTATTCTTGTATATCCACATATCCATTTTAACATTTTCATTTCGTTTACTCATCTTCTGTACATGCTGTCATTTAATTGTCAAATATTCTGACCTATATAGCATTGTTAGTCGAATTGTCTTGTAAATTTTTTTTTTAACTTGGTAGGTATTTTAGTATCACATAACATCTCTGAAATGCTCTTTCATTTCAACCAATCTGTTTTAATCCTATGATTAATATCTGTATTAATTCCTTCATTCTTATACAGCATCAAATCTAAATATTTGAAAGAATTCGTTTTAGGGAGAGACTATTTTCCCAACAATATATTCTCACTATTTGTTTGATTACTCTCATTAAAGACACATTTCATATATTCTATCTTGATTTTACTGATCCTTAATCAAACTGATTCTCAATCATTTCTATAACTTTTCTTAATTTTTTTTCTACCATTTTCTCCCATAACTTCACAATTAAAATTGACCCATCAACACATTAATAGTGCGATCCATCAACCCATATCTTTGGTGTAGTTCTTATCAAATGATGATAGGATGTGAAACCCTTTGATTTTTGGGCAATAGGATCTCGTCGTTCGGCCCACTATTCTTTGGTATATAACGGGAGGTCCTCGCCCTCTAAAAAAAAATATTTTTTCCTTTATCCTTTTCGTTTTCATGATTTCAAAACTCGTTGAGCCCAAACCCGAACACCATTCCTCGTTCTCGTGGTAACCCGATCTCGTGGTAGTTTAGGCTTCTCCCAAATTGAAGGTCTTCAATTCTTCGACTTCAGTCATAGTCCGATTTTGATTTTATCCAATTGGGCACCGGTTTTGCGAAGCCGTTGAATCGATCTTCTCGCATCGTCCCTCGAGACCTAGGAGCTCGAGCACCGAAGTTTTGTTGGTGTCCCGGGTTGTTCGTACCCGAGATCATCCCGGGATCTTTATCTTCATATTGATCCCGATTTCAAGACCAAGCCCCTTCTCGTCGAGCCCAACCTCCTTCTCGCCTTACTCCGATCTCAAGCCCCTTCTTGTTCGTGTCTAGATTTAGGGGAGCCAATTTCAAGGGAAGGCTTCTGGATGGATCAGTTCCCCAGTTTCGCCTAACCGTCTCATCAAGCCCCGATCTCCGATTTCGATTCTCACGGGTTTTGATCTTGGGGTTTCGTCTCGCAGTTTGTGGGTCAAGGATCGGTGTCGGGTGAATTGATTTTAGTGATTTTGCAACATCCCGAAATCCGACATGCCCAACACGTGATGTTATGTCGTCATAAACTTACTCCATGACAAGACCAAGTAATCCAAACGGGTTTATAGATATAGAAGATAAAGAAAGGTATCAAATCATTATCATTATAGATCCAAATGATGTTATACAAACCCAAATTATATTACATTATCTCACAAATATATTGTTCAAATGTCTACAAGTGGTTTCCAACCAAATTATTTCATGTAGCATTTATTACATATTGAATACTGAGGTAATTAAGTACATGTATAGAATCTCACTCTAGCTCTTCAACATCGCCCTATGATGGATCTGCAAATAAAACACATAACTCGTGAACTAAAAGCTCAACAACCAAAAGTATATATGTATTCGATTTGTAGGGTACTCTCCCGACTATGTCGATCGATGAGTACCTGCAAAACATTTTCTAGTAGCCATAAAAAAGTATGGATGTCATATCAAACTATACACGTAATAATAGCTTATACGTCTTTGTCTCTTTTTTATAATCTTGTACTTACTTAACCATCGCAAATCCGCATCCCGATATAAATGATAAAACTCAATGAAGACAAAAGAAAAAGAGAGATTTTTGAGATATAGACATTGATCTGGGTCAAGTTCTCGGTCACATATCATCCATCAAAATCATTTGAAAACCCATTGTTTTTTTGTGAAAGTGTTTCTGTTTTTCATAAATATTACACGTAATTTAGGTTTGCGGTCCAAAATCAATACGTCTCTTGCATGTACTTCGGTTTGTTAAATCCTCACACGCCGAAGGTCTCCCTGCAGAGGGCAGCCTTACACCCGATCGGTCGATGTTCTGATCCGCGACTTCTTATCGTTGCGCATACGAAGAGAACCGCACTTGTCCTCTTACAAGCTAGATTTAACGTTTAGCACAGTCAACTCCTGTTTGAACGCTCGTAGAGTCAAAAAACCTGATCCCGGAGGATCCACTATACGACCTTATCAATGACAACGGACTTGTTCGGTTATCTTTAGTTTATTATAATGTTTGTTGTAGTGTTCCTTAAATCCATATTTCCTTGACCCTTAAACATAATCATCATAAAGATTACCCATCATTCTTCTCCGTTTCTATCTTCCACGATATTATATCATACTAGATGTATTGTTTTGTCACGAGGGCATTTGCATCATATTAAATGTCTCGCCCCCCGGGACGAACGTTTGGCCTCTGGAACGGGCATCCCGATCTCTGGAACAAGCCTTCCGGCCTTTGGAATGAGTGTCCCGGCCTTTGGGACGGGTGTCTCAGATTCTATTCATTATAACCTTTTAACGTATTTAATTCTATAACTTCTTGTATACACATTCAAAAATTATTTCGTAAAATTCTACATAGAATAGACTCTATAATATTTTCATAGAATTAGAGTTCTTATCATGAAGTCTTATAAAAAAAATTACAGTTAATTCATTCAATTTTATAAATTTTTTTAGATTGGACAGTTTGATTTTTGTTCACTAATCAGCTCATAAATCATTACATACAACTCCAAATTAAAATTTATAAATTGTTCTAAAAACTAGACTTAAAGAGCTTTCTAGTGATATAAAGTTCGTTTTCTAACTCTTTCTGGGTGATTCTAAATTAAGCTAAAAAGCCATTTCTGTAACCAATTTTTTATAGAATGATATATTCAAACATTTTGATTTATATCTTAAGATTCACAATTTCAAATCATGTTCTTTTAACTTCATTAGGAACTAAACATATAAGGCTTCAACATATATTAAAATCAAAATTTATTTCAAATTCTATAGTTTTCATTCACACAAGAAAAATAGAAAAGATCGGAATGGGGTTTGGTTACCTCTCGAGCATTTTTTACATTTGAGATTTTGTTTGATGATAACTCTCAATCTACACGTTGGATCTTTACACTTTTTAATTCGTTCGGTTTCTGACTTCATCCCGGACATCGTGGTAGTTTTGGATTAAAGATACGATAAGTCTAGAGTAAGATCCGATCAAAATAGTGTGAGTTTTGAAGTGATAACCGTGTATGAAACTTAAATCCGTGATAATTTGTGATCCGAAGATGGGATTAACGTACCGTTTGTGACGTCGGATTTTTTGATTTGTTCTTTTTATCATGCAATCAATCTCACTGATTTTGATGAAGTATGGAGATGATGTCGTGATACAAAGTGTAAGTGTTATGTGATGATTGAAAAGAGGAGTTATGATGATTGAAAAGTGTAAGTATGGAGAATGATGATAAAAAGAGGAGTTAAGGATTGATAATTGATGATTGAAAAAAGGTGGAAATGGTTATGGTGGTGATGGATGATGAGTGGGAGGTGGTTGTGGTGGGAGATAATAAGTGGGAAGTGGTGAGTGAAAATGGTGAGTGGGATGTGGTGTGGATGATGAGTGGTTGATGAAATGAAAAAAAGGGGTGAGTGGTGAGGTGTGATGGGATGTAATGTATCGGGTGTATTTGTTTAGGATATTATGATATTTTATATATCGTATTTATAAAAGTCTCGTATGATTTTATCTCCAAAAAATATTTTATTCTGACCTGAACGTTTCAAATATTTTATTAGAACATTCTACCGAAGAAAATATTATTTTCGAGACTAAAACTTTTATAGTTGTACGGGTTCTCTTAACTCCGTAACGTTTGTTACGTGTGTCACACTTTGTAACTTTCGTTACTTGTCGTGTTTTTAATCCCATTTATTCTAAATATATGCTTAATATTTTTTTTTAATATTTATTTATCCCAAAATTTTCGGGTATTACAGATTTGGTACTCCAACATAGAGTCCACCGACTGAGATCCAAACGATGAATCACGACCTCTGCCAAAACGTTCCCGAACTAAGACCGCTCCAACCCCTTAGACGACTCCTCAGACAGTACCCGAAGTCGGGGTTGTTCAGACTTCTGCTCAGCCTCCTTTTAGGACGGCAATGGCCTACACGGCATCTTTTTTGCGGTTGGTCGTGCCTGATTCTTCATCTTTTGACGTCATGAAACAGATCAACGCCTTTACTTTCTCTACTTCTTCTCAAGAAGGGTCTCTTGATGATTTTAGCTTTTTCGGGTACTCCTTGTATAGACTCAACTCCAAACTTCGAATGATCAATATACAAAGATGAAGGACTAGCTCGAGAAGCAAGTGAAGGAGCTTGAGAAACAACTAAAGGAGGAGACCGTGAAGGCGGGCAAGGCTAAGTAGTCCGACTTCGAATATGGGTGTAAATTTGTTTTTAAGCAGATCTTCGTACTCGAAACCTTAAACGAAGTCAAGACCTTGCTTCAGCTCCTATATTTGGAGTTGTCTTTGTGTCCCGAGAGTTGGCAGGAGGCCGGTCGTTTCTTACGCGAGCATGCCAAGGATGCCGAGTAGACTTTCACCCATTATCTGTAGCTTTCAAACATTTTCTATTTTTGTGCTCAGGGTTCGAGGGTATGTCCTCGCGATTTTCCCTTTGATGGACCTTTGAGGTTTTATTTTGTGGAATTTGCCTCTCGGGAGTCTATTCTCTGGTTTTCCCTTCATCTATTTTATGCAGTTGTCATGTTTTTATTTAGTTGTTATCTTGTTTTCTTCCTTTATTTTTCGTATCATGGGTCTTTGATCACGGGGAACATGGGCTTCACAAACCTCATCGGTTTCGTGCCCAGAGATCCCTCTTCTTGTGATCGGGTTTGGGCTTCAGGAATCCGGTTTCATAGCATCGGGTTTCATAACGTCGGGTTTCATGACATCGAAAGCTTTCAACTGAATGTAGGTTGGGCTGATAGGGAATACAATAACACGCCCAGGCATGGTACAAGGCTGTGTTCGAGCATTTTGCAAAAAATTTTGGTTTATTTCCAGCAAAGGTAGGTGCGCGCCCGGACGGCTGAAAGGCCTGCGTTCGGGTTCGGGCGCTTTGCACATTTTTCTAGTTCCCTGTGTTTCACTTCCCCTGGTCTTTGCTTTATCCTTTACTCATTCACACTTTATCTTTGACGTATTTGATCTATCTTTTAGCTCGTTTTACATCGAGTTTCATGGTATACCCTCACAACCTGAGCACAGTGTGAGTTTAGGAGGTGTCTTCATTTCTCCCCGAACACGGGTCGTGTGCCTTGGGCTTCGGAGACCCTCATAGGTTTCATGGAAGACCCTCACAAGTTCATCCCAAAGACCCCTTTGGATTTTGTAAAACCCTCTAAGGTTTCGTCCCAAAGACTCCTTCGAGTTACACAAACTCTACGTGACTTCTTTTTGAAGCCGTATTAGGTTAGTCCAATTTACTTTTCGATCTCTTGAGTCCACGATTTCAAGAGCTTATAAGGAACAATTTTTAATTCAGACTTTTAATAAGTCGCGAAGTTTTAACTTGGGACTCCCACATTAGTGGCTCTTAAATACTGTGATTTTTTTACTTGTAGTGATCGACTTTTCCTTTACGAATTTAAACATGCTCCTTTCGAGGGTTCGGCTACTGGTGCTCCTTCGCTTAGAAGCTTCACTCGGGATCCGAGACAAGATTTAGGAGAGACTGGGGAGGAAGAGAAGGAGTTGGCTAAACAGGAGGCGGCCGAAATGCTGTTGAGGACGGAGCGGAGCCTTAGGAGACTGGCCAGGAGACAACCAAAGAGGAAGGAGAAGAGGCCCAGGAAGCGTCCAATAGTTGTTTCCTTGCACTTCGATGCTGGGGTTATATTCTTGGGTTTCCTGCACTTAGTAGACATCTTTATTTCTTTTGGTTGAACTTGGTACCTGGGAATCTGTTCTCGGACCTCCTGATCTGTAGCTTCATTTTTCTTTTGGAAGATGCTTTGTTTCCTTTCATCAGTTGTAGTGCTCGATTGTTTCCTTTGCACTTTGCATAGTTTCTTGGGACGCCGTGCCCGGTTTTTGAGATGACTTGATTCAAGTCAAAACTTTTAATTTGACGACTTAATTTCTTTCGAAACCCTTCTAGGTTAGTTTAGTCACTTATCGCTTGGGTTTCAGGTCCATTGTATCATGGGCTCATTGTGACCGGTTTTGGTTGAGACTTTGATATAGTCCTAAAATATTTAACTCGGTGACAAGGTCTATCATTCACCATGCTTCCCCGGTTATAAGAGATTGACTTTTCCTTTCGAATTTAAAAGGCCTACAAACAATTTGATTTCTTTGTTTCTAGGGAATTGTTCTAACCGGTTTTGAAGTGGCTTAATTTGAGTCAACTTTCAACTTGTTAATTTAACTCCTTTCGAAACCTTACAAGATTAGTTAATTCACTTATTGGGATTTTAAGTTCATGAGCAAACGGGCTAACTAGAACCGATTTAATTTAGACTTTTAACATAGTCTTGACTTTCAACTTGGGGTTCTAGCTATCGTTTTCTGTCATGCTGTTCTGATTTTAAGTAATCGACCTTTTCTTTAAAACTCAACAAGAGGGTAAATTGAAAGAAAGGGTTTCAAAACTCCATGACCTTTTAGGTATCCCGTTTTAGGGTTTTCTTTTTCTAGGTTCTCATGGATAGTACCTTCTAAGTCGTCGATATTCAAGGTTCGTGGCAACCCATGCCCATTGAGTCTGACGGGTTTATATGCCCCTGAGTTTTCACAGGACTTGTCTCTCGAGTCAGGTACCTTTCCCCCGGTTTATCTGACCTCGAATTCAGTCCTTTTTAGGATCAAATCTCCCAACTTGAATGTTCGGTCTAATCTTGGGGTCAAGATGCAGGGGGAAAGCTTCCTTCCGGGTTTAGGAAACCTTTCTCTTCATGGTAGCTTGGTAGTACCTTCTGCATCTTTGGTTTCCCTTCATTACCCCTTCACCATGTGGGGTCGACAATTTTAGGGTCAGGTAACATGGAGTGATTGTAACATTCAAAAATTCCCGTCATCAGGACTGACTGACTTGTTGACCATCCCGGGTACTTTTGCCTTTCTCTTTAGACTCATTCGAGATACTTAGTTTAGCGATCCTCGGACTGTCACTGTACCCGAGTGGCGTCAGTCCCCCGGATATCACATCGATTTTAGGACGCATAGTTTCGCTCCCCTATCTCGTTTTGGTGGGGTACGAGTCCTTCCCCAAGGTCTTTGTGGAGACCGATCCTTTGAAAGATCCCGATCAGTAAAAAAATCTTTTAAGGACTCCTTCCCTCATCAGCTCTCTGATGGCATCCCGGATATGTCTGCACAGCTTGGTATTGTGTTTGTGATCCCAATGACACATACAATATTTTATGACGCCTCGGATTCTTCAATTACTCATACCCTGCTTTCTTGAGAGCTTATCTCCCCGGTTTCGAAACCCTGCTCTGATTTCACGGAGACTTGATCTCGCAGACCTTCGATTCTGTCAATCTTCGAGCTCTCATTCTTTGGTCTCATAGATTTGATCTCACAGGCCTTTAGTTCCTGGTTCTAATCTCCTTTGGCCTTTGCTCGATTTGCATCTCACATCTTGGTTTCCAAGATGGGTCTTAGCCCTTCGGTTTCGAGATCTCACGAGCATCAGTCTCTCGATCCTTCGAGGTCTTGCTTAGCTGCCGGTTTTGATGGGCCATTGAGCCCAATTTTGGAGGTGTCCCTCCCTCGATCTCCATCCCAGCTTTTGTACCGGTATGGGGCTTCATGTTTCACCCCAAGGCCCTTTTGGGTTTCGTCGTAGAGATCTCTTTAGGTTTCATCCCTGGGACCCTTTTCGGATATCGTTCGTGACAACACCTCAGGTTTCGTCTAGAGACCTCCTCTTCAAGTTTCGTCCCCGAGAGCCCTTTGGGATTCAGACCCCTTGGGGTTTTTGTCCCTGAGACCCACTTGAGTTTCATCTTTGAGACCCCTTCGCGAGACTCCTTTAAAGACCTCTTCTAAACCTATTTTGAATTGCCATTATCGCTTCTGTTGTCACATGTTGACTGACTTTTGCCTTTATAGTTGTGTATTTCCATGAAAATTTACGACTAAGGTCGTAAGCCAAGACTTGGTTCTTAAGGCCTTGTGAGGCTCTGCAAATGTCAGTTTACTCAACATGTTCGACTTGCATTGACTCTGAGTTGAACCTTTGCATGTAGGCCCTCAAACTCCCTCCAGGTCTTTGCTTCACTTCATTGAGATGTTTCGAGGTTACCTGGATCCTTCGACTATTGATGCATTGGGTGGTGAAGACCCTTCAAGTTCTTCAAAGGAAGAAATAGAATCTGGGCGCAATGAATTGAACTAAACCCGGGCAGTTCCCCATGGGATAGTCGGAAAGACTTTGTAGATGATTGCACCTTCTACCCCGCTTAGATTCATGGAGGTCCAAAAGGTTTTCACATGATCGAATGGATCCCCGGTCCCATCGTAAGATGATTGCATCTTGAACCTTTTATGGGATACATTTTGTTGATCTCCACGACGAATGGAATCTCCATTCTTAAACCGGTTCCCGGTCTCATTCCCGAGTCCAAGCTCCATCTCTCATCATGCAAAAGAGCTCTTCCACCTTTCTTTCTAGGTTTCCGATCCCTGACGGATCTTTGTTCCCAGGTAGATTTTGGACCTCTCTGCCTCTCATTTCTGCTCCCGAGACCTTCCTCCCGATAACTTCGAGTTAATGAGACTTTCAAATCGTCCTCCGCGTATCCCGGTCCGGCTCTCCCTGTCCTTCGGCTAGTGCCCGTTCGGGTCTTTCGTTAACACCCGATTCTGGTTCAGTTGATGTCGGATATCTTCGGGTCGTAGAGCCTCTAGAGGGGGGTTTCTTATGTCGGGTACCGGGTTTGCGTTCCAGTTGGTAGGTCCTGGTCCCTGTGGAGGTAACCTTTGGTTTATGAGATCGGTTATTATTCTTATACAGGTGGTATTCTGACTCTCCATTTGGGCTTGGAGTGTAGCCACCATCTTTGTTGTGACCAAACCCACCTGTGCTTGTCTCGACCTGTCACTACTCCGGTCATGTTTGTTGGTCGGGATCGGAGATCGAGTTGGAGTTGGTTTGTACTCTGGGTTTGTTTCGCATCCCTAGTGTTGTGGTTTTTTCGAGTCATTAAACCGGACCCCACGGTGAGCGCCAAACTATTTGTTTGAAAACAGATAGGGGGTTTAGGTTTGTGAGTCCTGGTATTTATGTGGTGGTGTTTTTATTGATGGACCCTGATCCGTACTCTTTACCTGCAATCACACCAGGAAACAACAGATCGATTAGTCGGGCCCGATGAGAGTTTCCTCGAGGATCGCCTCCGATGTTTAAGTCAATAAAGATTAAATGCCTGATTAATGACTGCAGAGTTGGCTAAAGCGAGGTTACTTTTTTGATGGTAAATGAGGAAATTTATATGATATTGTTGATCCTTTACATGGTTAACATCTGTCATTTCATTAGAAGAAGATGACTTAATTATTCATGATGTGTCATTTGGTTTTTTTCTATAAGTCCTTGGCTTAATTGTGTTTGGCCTCGTTTTGAGTCTCTAACTCATTGTGTGTTAATTTTGATACTAACAGTATTTATCTTTTTCTTTTGTTTGTATTTGCCACAAACGTGGTGTGTAGGCAAACAAACTTTTTTGATGCCAAATATGACAATTATTATAGCAAAAACTCAAATTTGCCTACTAAAAGTCCATTTGAGTTATATTTCAAGCATCAATGCTAATTTTTAGCAACAGCACCTAATTTGCACGTCCTATTGGACTCGCTTTAAGTTGTGAGAAACCAAATTATGTGTTGATTGTTGAGAAATTGTATTGAACACGTTTTTTGTCGGTGAGTTTTGTTCACATTCAGTTGGATTGCGTTGTAGGCCAATCGACTGCAGCTGTTGCTACACAAATTTCAATTTTCGACATCAATGACTCATAACTTTTCAAGATTACAGGTATTAATTCAACACAGTATTGAAAAATGACCTGCTCGATTTGCCTACCAAACATATTGTAATGATGGATAAATATTGACGAGGACGAAACAACCATACAGGTTGTACGGTCATTTCATCCTCTTGAGGACATATACTCCGCCATTTTTAGTTTTGTTTTGTAAAGATTCTAGGTGAGCATCTTTTAGCGTTGGATTGAACTAATTCGAGTAGCAATTGCAAAGCCATGACCGAAACTTAAGCATGTGATTTTAGAATATAAAAAATTCTTCACTCATGCAGTTTTCGCGCCATACTTCTAGAGATTACTATTGATATTGTTAACTTGAAACATATGATCCTTGCAAGATCTAGTATTGAGAAATTTTTAGACGTCGGATGAGTCCACTTCACTCCTAACCCATTGGCCTTGGTTGTAACCTTTGTTGTAGCCTGAAGCCATGACTGCAACACAGGAGCAACAAAACCAAGGACCTTGTGCTGCGATCAACTACGGCATTCACGGACGCAGAATTATGTCACATTCACGCCACCTTGCTCCCTCTCAAATATCCGAAGTCAAATGTCCTTTACCAATCGAGTTATGATATCTTTGTATGCTGGTGAATACAAGGAAAAGTATACAGACGGCGAGGGGAAAAACAGGAAAAATGATCTGAATTCACAAATCAGCATCAATAATCCCTTTACAACATCTATGCACATGACCATTCGCAAACGAAGTGGCTTCCCTATGGTTCCGTATTGGATATAAGGCGGACTTCGAATAATGAATTTGCTCCCTTCCCTGAATCAAACAAAAAAAGAGAGACAGCATACAATTCAATAAAGCTAGGCAAACAAGAAGAAATTCAGTGCTTAGAATTGTTCCCCTATGACACGTTTTCGGATGCACATTCAATTCTTTGTTTGTTGATTTCTTTAAAAAAAAAAAAAAAAAACACGATAACAAGGAAAAGATTGTCTTGCTGAGGTGGCCCATCTTGATGGTTGTAGCACAAATCCTAATTAAAAGACGACCACCGAAACTGAACCCAATGATAAGTTGCTTTCCAGCAAACAGGAACATGGGCACCGTGTCTTCTAGACTAATCCCATCCTTTAGTAGCTTTCTAGCACGCATGATCTAGAAATGGGCCTAGACTTCACTGACATTATGTGCATCAAATATTCAGCCATCTGTGTGCATGTAGCTACTAACTTATTTGTTTCTCACAGGAGAAAAATTTAAAAATAAAAAAATCTATACTGCATGCTACCAGATGGCTGCAAAAGTTATCGTCCAGTAAAAGAGAAAAAGCCAAGGGCAGTTAGCTAAAATTTCCTCCTCACCTATTTCGGCCGTGATCCCAGGTCCAAAGAATGAAGCGAACTTTGCCTGATAATACAAGCAAACCAGGGTAATCAGTATATAACATTTCATAACAAGAATCCCTGAGATATAGCAATATCCCGGCAAAATGTCTTTCTGATACACATTAACAATAGTTTGAATTCATGAGTGAAACGTACAAGAATTCACTTTTTCAAAAATCTACCTGTCTTTGTTCAAAATCTGACAGCTGCAAAGCTTTTGCTTCAAAAACCAGAATTAAGGCATATTTACCATCTTCAGCCACCTGGATGACAAAACTAAGAAAATTGTCAGCCAAAGAAAAAAGGAGATAAATTGGAGAACAAGATGTCAACACCACTTTATGTCTACAAGTGAGATTTCAGTTTCAGAAGTCTACCAGCTAAACCCTTTCCGAAGCGATTATTTTAGCATACAACGCTCAAATTTAATAAGATCGATGTATTAAATCTACATGAACTCTTGGTTGGAGGAAATGGTTTCATATTCAAGTGATTTTGCAAATGACTAGATTACAGTATATTGAGCTGACTAGTGCTCATAATCCAATATTTCATAAAGGTGATTCAATCAACCACCTTGTGGAAACATCCCACAAAAATTGAAAGCCTAGATCTTATGGGAAAATATCAGTAACCAGTTCATTATTCACCTAAACCTAGTCCACTCAAGTAGACAATGAGCCAGCTTTCTAGCACATACTAGCATTTATGAGATCATAATGGATGAAGGCATATCCAGAACAAATTTTGAATATGCCCAGTGACTTATTGGATTAGGGGATCAAATCAAGTTGCTGACAAGCATGTAGATTACAGAACAAGCCAATCTTCCACTTATACCACACAAAGAATTCGACTGCATTATTGCTGAAATTGATGAAACTTTGTCATCAGGCTATTCGTTCATATATCGTCGGTAAAAGAAAAAGAAAAAAAGAAAACCAAAAAAGAGAGACCTATCTACCGGAATCATTAATCCTGAAAGAGAGGAATGAATATATCCCTTCATCAGTTTATCTATAACGAAAAGCAAGAAGAAAGATCATACTTCTTCACGGATCATCTGCAGGATTGGTGCACTTCTCCGTGGGATACCTCCACCCTGAAATAAGACGAGAGTTTCTAAAGCACAAATATAAACACAGATACTAAAATAAAAATAAGTAGATACCTACAACATATAATTGTTCAATGCTAATGCAGTATGCATTTAGTTGGTTCAGACTTCAGCAATTGAAGATTTGGAATTTTAGATGTACCATCTCTAGGTGCTATTCAATCAATACAAATAACAATTTTATGTCGCAAGTGATTCATGCACCTTCAACAAGAACAATTCATCATCAGAAAATTGAATTTCATCAACAAAACTAGAAGAGAGCCTCATCTTCAGATTTGGACATGATTCCATGATTACAGACCCGATTCAGACATGAATGGAGAATACAACTGCAAACTGGAAGGAAACACAACAATTGTCTTCCCACAAAGTCATGTTTTCATCCCTCCTTGGTGGTACAGTACAAGTAGATAATACTATGACGGTGGATCACTTCTCTTAGGCATAGTGAAGTCCACCGATTTTCCTGAGATAACAAACTCCTGCCAAACATCTCTCAAGTCTCCAGAGCTAAACAAATCTATGCGTTCAAACTTCAACTCATCGTAATTAGAATTTCTCACTCAGCCACCAAATACAGATGAAGGTGTTCCGAATTTGTTGAGCAGTCACAGCCTCGAGGGCACCATTAGTGTTTATTATTCAGTGTCTCCATAACTCTATACATGAGCTTGAATGAAGTTCACAAGAAACCAGAGGAAAAAAAATATCCAAAAATAACAGGCAGCAGGGGAAGGAAACATATGAAACAAAATGTGAATAAGCAACAGGATAGATATTGAAATGAAATTATTCAATCACCTCAACAGTAATTGCAGTGTTTGTATCCAGGAAGAGTACTCAAGCCATAAAAGTGAATAATTTCATATATACATACCTGACCGTACTGAAATATCCTTTTCAAAGCCTCTTCCAGATGCTGCTCATCTCCATAACGGTATCTTATGACATCATTCCTGACCTAGACAACAATCCCTAATAGGTTATCTAGGCCAAGGACAGTATTCAAACAGTTTACGTAGCTAGCCATGTACAAAGGCCATGCACATGATACGGCTAGACCGCCAGAGTCTTAAGATTCAGTGAGAGAATAGTCTGTAATACCCCTGAGTAACGACACATAAAATTCAAATTCAGCTCATTAATCGGAGCAGTAAATTCACATATAGGCCATCATCACATCATTTTCCACAACTATTTCAAGAGCTCTTCTTACGAAAGTTTATCCCATGACACAGGGTGTGCTATAAATTTCTTATCCCCTATAAATTTCTTATCTTAATAATTTATGTTTATTCCTCTACGTACATTCTCTCCAAGCTATTTCATCAAGAACCCTATATATCATAATGCATGTTGGTTAAAGGTAAATAATCATATGAATCTTTAGCACACACCTTACATGGCAGTATACTAACATTCAGATCAATCTGAATAGTTTGGAAACAAGTTATGTGGTAATATCACTTCTAACTGAAACTGATTCAACATACCTGCTTAAGAATTGAAGTTGCACATTTTTCCCTCAGGTTTGCAGCATCTGAATAGGTCAAGCATGGAACTGGCTTGAGTTCTGCATACTGCAACACAACAAAGGGGCTGGTCCATGATTAGACAAAGATTATTCAACAGCAATGCCAAGTAATTGAAGCGCCATAACGGTGCATATATTATCATGTTAGGAACCGCTAGGTGTAAGGCTATTGTTAGCACGGATCTTGCAACTACAAAACCCCACTTACTCTAGAGTCGGAAACTACACGCATCATCATTTTGAATTTATTTATTTATTATTATTTTTGTGATGCAGTTGGGAATGAGATCGAGAAGGAATGCCCACAAACCATATATGACACTATGGGTGATGGTGTTGAATTTAAGAAGATAAACATCATCTAATAAAACAAAAATAATGGACATAAAATTGCTGATATGGTTGCAATATGATCAGTCTTCAAGCACTGACCCAACACCAGACCAGTGTTACCCAATTCTTAAGGGATCCTAATGAACTACGTATTAGTACTTGCGTACCGTCACGCAATACTTTTGCTATCAATTAACAGAATTTGGCATACCAGATTATATAAAAAAAAGCTAGGACAAAAAAAGTAAAAATGTTCAAAACAAAATCATATATCTATAAATCAAGAATCATATCAAGATTTGATGTATTCAAGGGTTAAAATCTACCTCAATAAGATGTTTATGAGATGATGACGAAAGAGAAAAGAAAAGGCCCATGATTTAGTTAAAATGTGTAGATTATGAAAAAAGGAAATAAATTTATGACTTTGAGAAAGACGTCAATCATAAGATCAAACTTAGATTAAAAGACATTGAGAAAGAAACATTTTGAGATTTAAATTGAAATATTATTTTGATGAGTAATTGTCTATATGATGAGAAACGTACTCAAAGATATAGCACTTGAGTACATACTCCTACATTTAGAGAACATATAGTAGATAAATATCTATATTTTGTTGTATTGTACCGATTTGCAAACCTTAACGTAACCAGGCCCTAATTCACATACCGCTTAGATCTACCCCCTATGAATTGTATTTTTGAAACTCGACGTACTGTGTAACAGTACTAATACCACGAACTGAAAACGAACCAGGTAACCAAGTCACTAATGTTATGTTCACCAAAAATACAACAAAAGCTGTTCAGCAGGATGATGATTTCTGGGTCGATGCTGATATAAATTCAAAATGCTTGTCTATAAACCCCAAATTTATTCTGGAATTACCTTTAGAGCCATTCCAATTATTGCAAGAGGGAATCCATAAGTTAACATCAACGCTGACCACTCAGATCCAGGAAGGATGTTGAAGTAGGCACCAAAACCATACCTACACACACACGCACACACACAAAGAACAAGGAACACGTAAAACAAGCATAATGCATACCCCTGAAATGAAAAAGATTAACTAATGAGTAACTTCGAATTTAAGATACTCACGAAAGAAGACTTAAACCAAGACCCAATCCCACAACTCCCAAGGACACCTGAAAAGCAAAATGGAAGAGAAGCCACTGGCTTAGAAGTTAGATGATGAAATCAAAGCCAGTCGTGATGTCCTGATTCCTGATCATCCTAGTAAGATAAGATATGTTTCTCATCAATTAGAAAAAATCTAGAAGATAGCGACTCCTATAAGCATAGTTTAAAACAGCTAGAGGCAGCAGCTTCTACACGCATAGTTGCGCCAGTCTAATACAAGTAATCATAAGTCCAGCAAAGCTTCAGCTGAGTTGGATAGAACTTACAGTTTCAAATAAACTCTAGATTGATTCCTTTGGTGGAAAACAACTAAACTCAAATCTAAGCACTAAAGCTAGCCCAAGAGATGAGCCCTATTCAAAAAGACTAGCCAGGTACGAGGGAGAATCTCTTGAACTCATAATACACTCCATGGTTTTCCACATAGTCGATGTGGATCTCGTAGCAGTTAAACAGATGACTTATCGACCAATCGAGACATAGATGTTACCCCATGTACCTCTTACAACGCCAATGTGGAACCAACTCACTCACATGCTCAAGAATCTAAACACTAACCCACACATGACACATGATGGACTAACTGTACACAACACGAGGGTAAACAATCCAAC
>JAOVYX010017918.1:0-21196 GCA_035668315.1 Drosera spatulata | reverse complement strand
ATCAAGTGGAATTTTTATCCATCAGTCACTATATACTGAGAAGGTTCTTTCTTGATTTTATATGGATAAAGCTCATCTCTTGACATCTTCAATGATTGTTAGATCATTAGACATCAAGAAAGATGAATTTCGACCTCTAAAAGAGGAAGAAGACATTTTACGATCTGAAATTCCTTATTTAAGTGTAATTGGTGCGCTTATGTATTTTGCTAATTGTACAAGATCAGATATTTTTTTTTACGATTAACTTATTAGCAAGGCACAATTCAGCTCCGACAAAAAGACACTGGAATGGAGTCAAGCATGTTATGCGATATCTTCGTGAAAACGTCGATATGGGACTATTATATTCAAGAGGAGCAAAATCCCACATGATTGGAATTGCTGATGTCGGGTACTTGTCAGATCCACACAAAGCAAGATCACAAATCAGTTATGTATTTATATTTGGAGATACAGCAATATCATGGAGATCAGTGAAGCAGACTTTTACAGGAACATCCTCCAATCATTCAGAACTTATTGCTATGCACGAGACTAGCTGAGAATGTGTGTCATTGAGATTTATGATATAGCATATATAGGAGTCATATGGGCTACCTTCAGTTCGTGAAAAGCCTACAATCTTATATGAAGACAATGCAACTTGTGTCGCACAACTCAGAAGAGGCTACATCAAAGACGATAGGATAAAGCATATATCGCCAAAATTTTTCTGGTCGCATGATCTTCAGAAGGATGGGATCATCGATGTACGACAAATTCGCTCAAGTGATAACTTGACAGATTTATTCACAAAAGCATTATCAGGAGCAACTTTTGTGAAGCTCAGACACAAAATAGGGATGAGAAGGTTTAATAATCTTCTTGAACAAAATTTCAATGTTTAAGGGAATTTTGTTTAAGAGAGAGATTGCACTTTTTTTTCTTCGTTCAGGTTTTCATCCCACTGAGTTTTTCCTGATAAGGTTTTAACGAGACAATCTTAATAGGTGATAAATACATCAAGGGGGAGTATTGTAATTAGTTAATTAAAACTACTCTTTAAAAGTGATGTATTTACACCTAAACCTATATATTTTTCTTTAGATCTCACATACTTTTGTGGCTATTAAATGGAGTTACCTAATTAGGTATTAATTAGACCTAATCATCTTAATTAGATGAGAAAATTAGGTGTTAATTAATTATCTTGAGTCCTATAAATAAACTTCATTTGTAAGGTGTTATGTACACATTTTCAAGAGAAGAAAATCTCTTTCTCCCTCTAATTTCTCTCTAAATATTTTATTATTTTGTTAATTATCTTTCGAAGAAGTTAATCCGATATAAACATTTATGTTATAACATTTTTTAGTATTGTTTTATCTTTATGTTACAAATTTTTATTTTTCGTCGTTTTGAGTATCAAAACCAAATGGCCCCTAAACTAACTCTTGTTTACGGCAAGTATCAAAACCAAATGGCCCCTAAACTAACTCTTGTTTACAGCAAGTTTTCACGATGGGGGCAGGATTTTATGGACATATTGTTTTCTACGCTATGATTAATAATTTTCTACAAGTGCTAATGTTACTTGAAAGTTAAAGATAAACAATCGTGTTATTTTTTCCAACATATAAACAGACCTTTAAGATTGTCACCGTGAAATCATATCGTGAATCTAATTCTACCAAAAAGTCTAAATTGATATTAGAAAATCCACTAATGTATATCTTAACAAATCAATCATACCAGCATCTACTGCTCCAGTTTCACCGACCATGAATACCCGTATAGTGGGATAGGGATTCATTTCTCTGTCGATGTTTGCACAATGGGTTGAGTCCGGCATACATCCTGGAAACCGTTTATGTCCAAGGAGAGGTATTATGATAAAGAACGATCTATGGACCCAAACCGTGATAAGTTTCACACAGTATACAACATGCCAATTGGTGCATCCTTATCATAACATATCCATCATGAACGCATCTATAAGATGAGCTTTGATTCGAACTGGCGTGAATATGCCAAATTCTGCGATACAGAAATGAGACTAGGACCATCCTATCGTGACAATGTCTTCCCAACATTATCTCACATGACTAGTTTGAGGACCCTCGACGTAAGGTTACGATCTACATATACTACAACTGATAGACCCTTGAAGAAATCAATTGATACGAACAAAGATCACATTTGACAGGAACCAATCGAAGGAACACAAGACAACTTTGTTAGACGACAACTTCGTAGACCAAATGAATGAACGAATTAGATGGCAACTTTGTGAAGTCCAACATTGAGGTTTGGCTAACGATTGGCTGACGATCATATGGTCAGAAAACGAACGATCAACAAAACGACTAGGACAACACCTATCTTCGGCTTATAACATGTGATTTACCTAGCTTAGGAAGTTAACAAGACAGCATCAGCACATTGGAACTTGTTTAAGCTTCACAATCCCTATCCCTATATATAGGGAATACGTGCATAAGACAGTTGTAATGTACTTTTTCGAAGAAGAAAATAAAAACAGCAATGGCAATTTTGACGAATAAGTTGCCAAGACAGTCATTCCTAAAACACATGCACACGTTCTTGGTTGTCATAATATGGACTCTGGACATGATCTCGCTTGTTCCCAGAGCAACCACTCTCTAATTCACTCTACCATTAGAGCATAAACATATTAATATACTCACAAACTAAGGTGATAAAAGGATTACAAGAACAGAGTCGGATCAAAAAAGCTATTTTTCTAACTTGTGTTGTGACACTAGCAGAAATACCAGCAATGCTCGAGTTGATCCATGCAAAGAAAACTAGCTCAAATTGGAATAAGCATAGAACGTGAAGAAAATTGAACTTTTAATTTCAAAAGGTTGCATCAACTTAATGAAAAGAAGTTAAGCAATCATTTCAAGATCAACAACTTTAAAACAATGCAGACCGAGTTCTCCATCTTACGGATCATCTTTTCAGTTTTCTCCCGCAAAAGGTAACACAGTGAATGCCTAAGCCACGAGAGTGCTTGCGGTTGTGGACTCGCTGCAAAAAGCATCAATTGCGACCAAGTGTTACAATGGAATAAGAGATCATGTTTAATAGCAACAACACGAAATTGGAGGACGGAGATGGCTCTTAAGGAGAATAAACGAGTCCAGGAGACGAGAGTAAGAGGGCTTACTATTTCCATACAGGAGGAAGCTTCTTTGTCTTCTTGTAGTAACGGGCAAGGCGATGGATCCTGCTTTCAACAAGAATCAACCTAAACTTAGAATCTTTATCCTTCCTGTTTCGTTCCAAATGCTTGCAGATTGCAACCGCCTTCTTGATTAGATGATACAAATCCTCAAGAATCTCAGGCGCAAGACCTGCACAAGAATCAACAGGAACGCAATCATCAGCAACCTCTGCAGCATTCTTCCCCAATAAAGCAAGAAATAGGCAGTAAAAAAAAAAGCACGAATATCTTGATATGGCATCACAACCACAGACCACAGTGAATAAAGAAAAAACATGAATTGAGATCTGCATTTTACCATAATTGGATGATAAAGAAAAAGTATAACCGTGAACTCTTAAAAAAAAAAAGGAGGAGAAAAAAAGGAGGAGCCGGATCGCCTAGGCAATCAAAGACCAAGGTTGTGTTCTGCAGAAAGGTCTAGGCGCTTGACTAGATGGCCTCGTGGCAATAACAGCACCCAATAAATCCCAGGAGGTAAAGGGCCGCCCAAACATCTCATCCTCAATACCTATTCTTTAAAAGTAGTTAGATCACAATTAATTATGTAAAAGAAAATTTCAAACGTTTCTCATTCTTTTAAGGCTCTACATCTGTCATAGAGCATAACTAGTTCCTACACCCATGCAGTTACGCACGGAACAAATATAAGTGGATTTGACCACCATCAATTTATGAAAACGATAAAAATTGAGAGCTGTTTGATAGGGATTTAAAAATTTTGTTGAAAGATATATATTTTATAAAATATATTAAGACTTCTTTCCAACTTTATACGATATTGATTTTACTTGAAAAAAAATTTCTCGATTAAAAATAAATCCGATAGATGATTCACTATATAAAAAGATAAATCTTAAACATCCGACCAAGCTACAACCCATCACACTTTCGTCTAGTATATAATATACTCCATCCGTCCCACAAAAGATACAACACATACATATTCTTCATTATTCTATACACATAAATACAAGTTCCGTTTTTATATCAAATCACGTCTGATCGTCCCACAACATGTATTAGGTTGAAGTACGTAACTTACACAACCATTGATGTTTCACGATAAATTTACAAAAAACTACGTTTGAACATCGTTGCACGAGTGTCAAATTTTGCATCGACACGCGTGCTAAGTCAATCCGTTGCATCCTTTATGGGACGGAGGGAGTAGATAATAAAGTTAAGTATACAATAATCAATCCAATCTTTATCACATCACATGTGGTTAGCTACACGACGCCTTGATTCTCTTTTGGCTTGCAAAATATCCACAGCAGATCATGACATCATGTAATTTAAGATTTCCTTTCAAAGTCCTTAAACGGGCATTCTCTCTCACTTGATTACTACATAATCCATTGTCTCAAAACTCCTTATCGCCTATCGGTGCTTTGATAATCAATAAGTCTTTTACCACATCCAAACCAACAGATAACTATTACTCTCGAATATTATCTTCTAGTGATGCTACCCTAACTTTCTATGGTAAAACTTTATGCAATCATCTCTTTCCTTGTACGAGAACACATCAACCACAACATCCTCTTTTTACACTCAAGAATGTCCAACAATTTGTCCTGTATAACATCATTGGTTAAAAAATTATCTTAATTAACTATAGAGTATAGATCACATAACACTCGACATGCTCTTCTCTTACAAGAGCCGACATAGACTCCATGAGAAATATCATAAAAATGTCCTTTTTCTAATGTGACAGATACCCATAGTACTTTAAGTGGTCTTTTAGAAAGAAATTTTATTCCCAAAAGTAAGACTACCATTGTTGGTTTGAATACTCTTGTTGAAAACTCTATCGATGAAAAGTGATCTCAGCAACTTCCTAACAAAGCTTTATCGAACAATTCCAATGTCCATTTAAATTCCTTCAATATCCAAATCCTCAATATAACATGTTAACTACTAAACTTTTTCTACATGATTCAGATTGCTCGAGTTCACTAGTTCCATGGCATATTGATTAGAATACCAGTTCTAGCTCCATAACAGTAGCAAAAAAAAAAAAAAAAACATTTCCAAGTTCAAAGAACGAGAAATCACACCTACTAGCAAAACCTCGACAACATTCGCTTAGCAGCAACACATTCAAATCCGCAAGAACACTCATCATGATATTACACACAACCAAGAACCCAAGTAGCATTACCATGAGCTTTGAGAATCCGCAAAATCTTGCTCCCGGTGACACTCCCAACCTGCGCAATCCCATGCGAATCCCTCAATATAACACCGATCTGCGACGGCGTCAGCCCTTTCTTAGCAAACTTGCACATACTATCCTCCACCTATACAAAACCAATTGCAATTCACATCACACTCAAATCAAACCACATACTCCAATCCCAATCAAAATCATTCGATCAATCGAATCACTTCTTGAGCGGAGATCTTGAGCCAGCTCGGCGGAGTCCGCTTGTACGGCAACGCCGACCCCGAGATGCCTTTCCTGCGATCAGTAAAATGGACGGTCAGGATTCAATTCAATCAGAGAATGATGATGAAGATGAATTTGGAGAGTGAAGATACCCGCGTGAGTGCATGCGACCCATGGTGGCAGACTGGTGGCTGACGGCGGCGGCTACGGCGGCGGCGGGTGACTATCGGCGAAGTGAAAGGACGCGGCAAACCCTAGAGTGGATGGGCTTTGGGCTTTATTTGGGATGGGTCTTTTTGGGTTGGGCTGGTTGAGTTGGGTTGGGTTATATGGCTGGTATTGGTTTTGATGCTTGTTCTTGTGTTTATCCTTTCGCTCATCTTTTATACACTGATTCGAGTATTGGGAGTCGAGTGAGTTGAGTTGCTTTATCTCACAGTCGAGTTGAGTTGCGATAGAAGTTCGAGATTGTGAGAGTTGATCCCTGTAGATGTTTGTCTTTGCGATTTCCTTTTGTTCGTTTAGTGCTTGCCTTTCGTTCCTTTGTTTCGTTTTGATTTTATTGAGACTTTGATTGTGTCATGTTTTAGGATAAGCATGATTAATGATAACTGATTAAGTAAATGTGAATTCCATTCCACCAGTTGCTTTGATTTGGAATTTTGATCTTATCTTATAGATCAACAACAAATCGAGAGATTGTTCAAATCGAAAGTTCAACATATGTTCAAAACATGACAACCTCTAAAGAGTTCCCATTAATATATGATAACCGATAGGATGATTACAGAATTCTATGTAAGAGTTGAATTTGATTAATATTTTTTTTTTTTAATTGATGTGAAAAGATATAAGAGAATGTGAGTAAGATATGATAACGTTTAATTTAATATAAATTTAATTCTAAATATAAAAATAAAATAAATATTATATATGTTTTAATATAAAATAAAAAGAGTAATTTTTATGCATCACAGAAAGAGAAACACAATGTCATGATCCATGGAGTCACTCACAACCTCACATCATCCCATCACTTCACTTCAAAAATGGCGCTTGCCCTTCACCTCCACTCCCCTCTCCTCTCCCTCACCTCCCGCTCCAGACCCCATCGCTCCACCACCATCACCATCACCTGCCAAAGCTCTTCCTCCTCCTCCACACCCGAACCCGACAAGCCCGTCCCTTCTTCGGGCCAAGGATTCGGGCCCAGACCAGCCCAAAACCGACCCTCAAAGAACAAGGTGAAGGGAGCGAAGAGGGAAAGCGAGAAGGTCATTCGGCGGGCTCCGATTGCGAAGCAGCCAGAGTTGTTGGGGTTGGGAAGGGATGAGGGTGGGGAGGTGAAGGGGAAGGGGAAGGAGTCGTCGAGGGGCGAGGATGTGTTTTTGTTGGCCTGGTTGGGGTTGGGTGGGGTCATTCTCGTCGAGGGCGTTACGCTCGCTGCCTCGGGTACCAATGTGATCGATATGTGATCCATATACTGATAAATAAGGACATGTTGGGTTTATTCTCTTTACAGCAATGTTTTGGAGAGGAAGAACCATGTTAAGCTTTAACTTGCAAATAAAGAAGTAAATTATTCGGAGACTCAAACCTTTGATCAAGACATTATTCACAGAAGTGTCTATTAAACAAGTCGAAATTGTCTTATGAAGGTTCACAACAAGAGGTGATTATAAACAAGAGAAGGTCTTGCCTACGTGTAAATAAACAAGCCTATCTTTCTGTACATTCTCCAACACACTGCACTAGAAAAGCATCTATAGGAAGTGATATTATGTCTCAATTTGTTGTAAGCAACAACATCCATTTGAGTGACATAAAACCAAATAGTAAAAGGAATAATAATCACTTGTGACTCTAAAAAAGCATTTGGTTAGAACTTTGAAATTGATATATGGATTCCTGGGTTGATATTTGCCCAGAATAATCAGAGCCAATAGAATCCGTTTATGACACGGAAGACATTGAATTTTTCCCTGTCAAATCTGGATAAACTGAATCAGAAATATTTGGAATAGATAACAAGTCATATACCAGGACACGACTGTTTAAATGTGCTTCTTTAGTAAAAGTCCAGTTTTCTCTTTATTAGTTTCGTTTATGTGTTATCTTCGCGATATTACATATGTTTTTTCCACCTGAGAAAGCAGGTTTTTTTTTTTTTTCTTTTGTGCCTTGTACCTGGCTAGTTGGCTACCACAGAACTATTGGACCTGAATATCTTATTTTTTCTTATGGGCTACCTTAGCAGCTCTTGATGTTTTAGTACACTGACATTTAATCTTTTTTTTTTTTCATCAGGATTCTTACCAGAAGAGTGGGATAAGTTCCTTGTCAAGTTCATATACCCAATTTTCACCCCAACAGTGTTCCTTTTTGTGGCTGGATCAGTTGGTTATGGAGTGATCAAGTATCTGCAGAATCAGAACCTCAAGAATAAAAAATGATGTCGATAGAAGCTGGGTGAAGTCAAAATTTTACACCTTGTCGGGGCAGAGAAGGCCTCATGTTACCTGCTAACCGCTTGCCTGTTCGCTGACGGACAAAGAGAGAGGTATTTGCGCAAGAGTGTAAATGAAATGCGGATGTTTGATAATGCCTGTGTAGTGTGCATGTACACGTGTATTTTGTTTGGTCTTGCTCCAGATGCAGTAATGAAAGATTTGATTGATCAAATTGTGGCTGAGTGAGATTTGTATATATTTGTTTATTAACTTCGAGAATGCACCAGCAAAATTGTTTGAAGCTCCTGTATTATTCTTTGCCTCCCTTGGACATGTCTCTCCTATTTTTTCTAACTTAATATGACCTTTTGGGTAGTCATTCTGGGAAACATCGTATTCATGCCAAAGCAGAGATGACCTGTGTGAAAATTTAGACGTAGAAGAACTTGATGCTGAAGAAGGGAGGATTTAGCCAAAGTCCTGATATTGATGATGTCTTTGTTAGACAGTTAGGGATGTAGATGTTCGGGCTTGCTCTATATCCTTCTCTCTTTAGATGAACGTCAGAGCTTGACCTGATTTATAGGTATATTTGAGTGGGCAAAGCTGCTGCTATGATATGATTCAGGTTCTAGATGAAATTCCATTGGAGCGATGTTTATCAACCCACTAAGGGAAGCCCATCATTACATGGAAGAATAAATTTATATTTCGAAGTCATTTTTCACATAAATTTGTGGATATCTAGGGAAAATTGGTGTGGCATAGACTATGAAACTTCATTTCCCAGGAAAGTACTTGTTTTGTCCTGTTCTACTTTCCGTGCGGTTGCAGTGCACCAGTGTGAACCTTATGAAGCATCATGCAGGCTAGGGCCATGGGAAGCTGTTCAGTTAAGAGGTAACCCTTTGTTATTTGATTATGGTTCAAGTTCATGTCTGTCATTGCCATATGTTTCTGACTGTTATGCAGTAATTTTAATCCCTCTACTTGGTGTATAAAGACTGTGCCATTGTCTTTTCTTAAGTGACAAAAGTGTCCGTCATTAGTAGATGAAGATTCGGGACACACATTAATTCAAGTCTCTCTGAATCATATATTATCACTTTCCATTCGCTGACCTCCTTTTTTGAAGAAAAATTTCAGCAACTAGATTTGATGCAATGTTTTTGTGTTTCATGCATTTTCTTCCGACCATGTATTCTGCCGGTGGAGATAGTTGATTTGCTCTATTTCAGGCCTCTGTCCTGCTATGTGGGATCAACTGATGAAGTGGAGTATTGCGTCTATGAATAAAGATTCAACAAACCCTTGTTCATACTGGCTGTCAGTTACCCGCATTCAACTCTTGCCCGTACATGGATGCAGCGAACCACTTTCTGGTAAAAATGTCTTTTTGTCTTGCCTAAACAGAGTGATAGGTTGTTGCTTCATACCAAGCATCCATGATGTTCAAATGGAAAACTGATGAAAATAAATATATGTAGTTCTGAACCTTTAATTTTATATTCTCCATTTGCTGGTCCATTTAGGGCTAGAACTGCAACTTAGATTATAGAATAAATTTTGTGAAAGGGTATAAATTTGGACATTAGTGTTTGCATCATCATTGTTTGAAATAAAACATGCCAGTTAGTTGAATAAGAAAACAGTGACTATGTAGAAGAAGCCATGGATCCGGATAACATGTTTTATATCTCAAAAGGGAAGAAGTGAATTCACATTTGTTTTATCTTCCTTTACTTATATTGAAAAAACAATCAATAGCAATAACCACGGTATAAAATGATCTGCGTCCAAGCTTGCAGCAAACCGACAAATGATGATAATATGGTAGCCTCCAAGAGTGAGGATTCAGAACTCTACTTATTTTCCTACCTATCTTTAATTGTGTAGGCATACCATGAAGCTGATCGAATTTCTACTTGTTTAGCGAAGGGTCCAACAAACTGGATATTTTCATGCTTCCAAATGCCGCTGATCACTTGTGTGGTAATTGGATGGAGAGTATCGATGATGGCACCTCCGAGAATGCTCAGTGTTGCTATTGCTGATCAGGTGATAGAACTTCTCAATTGCAGAATCAGTACATATGTTGAATACTTGGTAATTTTGTTAATGAATTGTTTAAATGCTTTATTCGAGTTTCTCTCATACGAGAATTTATGTTTTTGAAATCTGCCTTCTTATGGATTCCCTTTCTTAACCTCAATCATTAAAATGAAAATCTACTTTACTATAAGAAAGGAGGATCTGAGATTCTCATGATCCCCCATGAGGAACCTTCTGGGAACTGCTCTTTTTGGGTATCACCTTTTGGTTACTATCCTTGTATTAATTAGGGCAAGCATAATACGCCTTCTTATATTTCATAATTAAAACAAAAAAGAATCCTCCATTTTACGTCTTCTTATATATCCTCACACTGAAGTAAGCCTAAGCAGTGGCAGAACATTCTGAAGGAAAGGATAATTTATCGTCTTTTGGTATTGGATGTCCTGACTCTATCCTAGTCATCATGAACCTGAGAACTGTGTGCTTGCTTGTTACATTTGTCATTTCCATGATCCTGCTGTTTAATTCCATGAAGCTCTACCCTTGAAATCTTACTATTGTTGTACCCAGGACTCAACATGGATGGCCTAGGAGCAGAACTCAAGGATTCTACCAACTATGAAATTGTCCCAAAAAATCGTGTTCTTCTTGTTGATGATGATTCTACCTGTGTTGTTGTTATAGCAGCATGGCTCAGGAAATGGAAATATCACGGTAACCATTAAAATATCAGTGGAGATACTAGATGTAGATCATGTTGACTATCTGTGTTACTCATTTGCTCTTTTCTTCCATGTCTTTCGATTATATATACTATTAATTAAGTTCCAGAAAGAGGGCTTTGATTTTCTATGTTTTTGTTCATTCCTTAGTACTTGAAAGAAGATGTAGATCGTTGGAAAAATTTCATGGTTAATTCTGGTCTTTGGCAAATCTCAGTTGATGGTTCTTAATCATGACGTTTAAATATTTCTCTTTGTGTCGTGTTTCTCAATGTTTTTATAAGATATTGGTTTTCCTGCACTAAAATGTCAGTATGTAATTCCACAATGTATGCCATTTATACCACGTATGATCTAGGATTGTGTCAGGTGTAGATCCTTCAAATATGTTCATGGCTAGTTCTTGTCTTTTTTAAGTCTCAAATGATTTCTTCCAATCGGATATTTCAACTGTTCTGTCTGTGTCATTGATCTCCATGTCTCCATTAGGCACTCGATGACCTGCGCAAAAAAAAGTTCTCTTGATTCCTGAATGTATTCCATATATAGAAGAGGGGGTCTTGGATTTTGTGAGATGTAGATCCTAGGGATAAGTTCATGGTTGGATTTTTGTCTTTCTCATATTTTAATTGATGTTCTTTTATTAATTTTCAAGGAGTATTTCGTTAAAAAAAATTTCAAGTTATCAGTTAAAAAAATTAAAAACGATTAAATAAAATCTAATCTAACATATATCTTAACCAATCAAAATTAAAACAATATCCTGCTTCCTTTTCTCATCAACTATGATAACTTGATTTTTTTTATATAAAATCGTAACTTGATTTTTATTAATATAGTATATATCAAAATCTAATCATCGTGATTTTACATGATAAAATTCTCAATTAAAAAAATGAAAATCATATCTAAATCTAATAATCATGATTTCATTTTTTTACAAATTAGTAGGTCTTTAACTTACCTACACTAAATATAAACTTTAATATCTCATATTTAGCACAACATATTTGGATCAAATAAAAAATATAAAATAATCATATATAAAATCTTTCACAAACAAAAAATTATAAAAAAATCCTAACAGTTTTATGTATGAAATCCTCATTTAGTATAATAAAACAATAATTTTTATCATTATTATTTAACACTATTTTTTTTATATATAATTTTTCATCACGTCCAGTGCACGAGGCAATATTTTGATATATATCGTATAACCGAGTCATTTTTAAACGCGACAAATCACTATAAACCATTTTGATGACAAACGATATGACGAGACATTATTGTCATTTTAAAACATGTCAATTAAAAAAAATTAAAATCAATTAAATAAAATCTAATATAACATCTAACATATATCTTAACCAACTAAAACTTGATAGTAATTTCAACTAATCTAAACTAAATATAAACTTTAATATCTTCAATCTATTCTTATATATATCGTATTATCCCGTCTCTTTTAGTGACAAACGTCAAACGGTACGACAGGGCATTATGGTCATTTTAAAAAAATGTCATTTAAAAAAGTTAAAATCAATTAAATAAAAACCACTCTTACATATATCTTAACCAATCAAAATTAAAATAACATCTCGATTCCTTCTCTCATCAACCACCGTAACTTGATTTTTATTAATCTAATATATATCAAAATTTAATCACTATGATTAGACATGATAAAATTTTAGATTAAAGAAAAATCATATCTAAATCTAATAATCTTGATTATTTTTTATTAATTGTTAGGTCTTTAATTTAACTAAAATAAATATAAATTTTAATATCTCAAATTTAACACAACATATTTGGATCAAATAAAGAAATATGAAATAAGCATATATACAAAATCTTTCACAAACAAATATTATAAAAATCCTAACAATTTTTGATATGAAATCCTTATTTAGTATAATAAAACAATAATTTTTATCATTATTATTTAACATCATTATTTTTTTATAATTTTTCATCCATGCAGCCCACTGGGCAGTATTCTAGTACTTCCTGAAAGAGAACTAAATGATATCTTTTACCAGCCATGGCTTCAAGAAAACAACGTCCTAGTTCAGAACCCACTATCTGATGAAGACGATGCGTCTGTTAATGGCTTCTCGGTGAATGCGGGATCTGCTGCCGTCTCAGGTGTCACTCATGGAGTAACTGAGAATCCTTCTCCTAATGCTGATATGCCTTCCATGCTCGAGTCCAAGAATACTGAGGAAATTTCAGCTGGATTCATCGAATCTCTTCCACAGGCTGATGAGGTTACGGCTCCACCGCAGCAAAATGAAAATATGCCGGAGTATTCTTACATCAATGACTGGTGGAACATTAACGAGTATAGCAACTCGTTAATGGATCTCATTAAAGCACCTTCTCCATATTCGGATTTTCCAAGTCAAAGCGCCGTAGGTCTCCCTAATCAGGTTGGAAAGACTCATACCTTGTCTACTTTTTTGCGTGGTTAGTTGCTTGATTACTTGCTATTGTTGGCGAGTTCGAACTGCAACTTCAGTTTGTCTCTCCTGCAGCAAAATGAAAATCTGCCAGAGTATTCTTCCAGCGAGGGCTGCCGGGATGGTGACGAGGACAGCAGCTGCTTAATGGATCTAGTTAATGCATCTTTTTCAACAGAGGATCTCGCAAATCAAAGCGTCATTGATCTTCTTAAACAAGGTCGAAAAAACTCCTCTCTGGTCTCTTTTTTGTCAACTCAGTAGTTGAATTACTTCATTTGGGTGGCGAGTATGAACTGCTACTTGAGTTTTGTTCCGGCGTTGGAATTGTATTTCAGCTTGCTTCATCACAGTTAATGCAATCCCTTGTGGAGGCGAAAATCCCCCACCTCCGACCTATCCTGAGCGCATTCCCAGATTCTAAACGCTACAAAGCTACCTGAATGGTTTTTTTCCCCCTTGTTTGGTGAAATCAGACTTTGGATCTTTTGGTTTGATTGTTGCAGTTACACTTCTCATGCAAATGAATCTTGTACTTCTGCAGGTTGTTGATTGCCGTCTCTGGTCGACATGGCCATAGAGAAGCATCAATAGAGATTGAGCATGATGGCTGTTACTAGATAAGTCCATCATCGAATAGACGCAGTCATTTAGTTCTCCGATTTCAGTTTATCGTTCAGCTCTTGTTCGTTTTAGGTTGAGATTGGATTATGGTGATCTCAAAGCTTTAAATTTGCAAAACAATTTGTATGATTTGTTTTGATATTTTCCATGTGGTGATTATTGGACGATTGCTTTCTGAACATTCTAATGTTTGTGTTGTACTGCCACCAGTTCTCGCCTGTCTATCTCCTGGTTCTTCTTGTTCGCATTTTGCTTCATATCTTCTGTATGCTTGCATCTGTTTATATGTTTTACCATCAACATCATCGTCTGACACACAGTTTGTTGGCAAATGACGATGGGCAAAGGCAGAGACGCGCACGCAACTTAACTAGAATTTGCCTCGGCAAACGACGATGGGATCCTCACCTCCTTCGCCCTCGAACATATATTGGACTTGGAAATTGGAATTAGCTGCGTCAGCGAAAGATGAGGATCCTGTGTTTTGACCAAGCCGTAGAGAGATAATAGGGCGGTGAAGATGATGATAATAATGAGCAAACGTTATTTCCTAAATTTCTTTAATTTGTTTTCTATGGAGCTTATTTTTCCTTTTTATTATGCAATGATTTTTGCAATGTTTATGTTTTTTGTTATACACATAAATAAAATATCTCATTATCTTTCCGTGATATGAGTTGGATTTGATGTAAACAATGACGAGATTCAGAAAATTAGAATAATAATAATGACACGAAAAGAGTAATAAATAAGTAGAACTCAATGGCATCCGTAAGCAATTAAGTCTTAATTTTCTTATTTGATTTTTATTATTAAATATTTAACTTAGATCTTAACATATGAATGGGTAAAGGAGATTTATGTGATGATATATATGTGTTTAATTAAAAATCAACCGTTAAGATTTGAACCAAATAATAAATGATTGATATTATAATATATATAATTTAATGTCAGTTTTTTATTATATTTTATTTTGATCTCATTCGTTGATTTTTAACTATACACACAAATTCCTTTTTTCCTAAGATATAAATATTTAATTGAAAAACATATGTGTGATAATGTCACATACAAATTTAGATGTGAAGTTGATGATTTTCTCAAATTTGAATAAAAAAATAAAAAAAAAAACCCGTTGATCGTTGTCCCCGACAGGTGGCAGACTATCGACCGTCGCTTAACTCTCGACAATCATCCCTTAACTGTTGAACCGCTATCGATCCCCGACCCACAATTGACCGCCGACCCATTATCGACTGTCGCCCCTTGGCCATCGCCCGTCTATCATCACTTGACCGTCGATTGTCGCTCGTCATCTACACCAAACGACAGCCCAATCCTTGACCCTGCACACTATTCGACCGAAACATAAATAGGTTTATGTTGAATTTCAAAGTCATAGTCACGTTTTTATCAAATATTATTTACAAAAGATAAGATATGATAACTAATTACACTGTTAATACAAAAATCATTAATAATCCAATTTTATTCCATCGCGTTCCAAACGAGGCCCCGATGTGATTTGAATAAGCTGGTCCAATTCAAATCCGATATCCCAACGTTTCCTTCTCACTCTCCTTGACACCCGACGCCGCTCGGCGCCCGACCAACTCCGTCCGCTCAACAACTCCAAATCCGACAACAATGGTAAAATTCCTTTTCAATTCACTTCCCCATTCATACTTCCCCCAATTCTTTCTTCAATTTCGAAAAAAATGCGACTTTTGAAATTAGGGTTTGGGGTTTTGATGAGATGGGAAAAAAACTGATTGTTGATATTTTTTGTTTGGTTGGGGGATTTTTTTTGCAGTTGTTTTTCTCGTATTTCAAGGAGATAGTGGGGAGAGAGGTGGTGGTTGAGCTGAAGAACGATTTGGCTATAAGGGGAACTCTGCGTTCTGTGGATCAGTATCTCAATATCAAGCTCGAGAACACTAGGGTTGTTGAGCAGGACAAGTATCCCCACATGGTATGTATTATTGATGTTTGTCACAATTATCTCACTGTCAGTCTATCAGTATCTCAATTCGAGAATGAATGTGTCGCGCTTGCTTCGAAATCATGTTGAGTTATATTATTGCTGGCTGTTTTAGAATAACCAATGAAATTTGTTCAATAGCTTCAATTATTTCTCTTTGTTCGATTGTTTTTTGAATTATCGATTGGATTTCACTGTTCCGCTTTGTGCCACTCAGGCCTCAGTTGAACACATTGCTTATAGCATTTGTGGCATCTTATTAGTTCGTCTGCTCTCTTCCAGTATAGGAGAATGTGAAAACAGATGGGTTCTTTTGAATTTGACTACTCGCCAGGTGCCAACTAATTTATGGGTTATGACATTAGCTGTTTATGTATGCTACACATACGGCATGCCCACTCTGCTCAAGGAAAAGGGATTCTTCATCATATATACAAACGCCAACTAATTATTATTGGGATATCCCAAATCAGATTTAACATGCGAATGACAAAGGGTCGTGGCCAAGTTAAGGCACCTTTAGGAAACAGTGGCTTACTTGGCAAAAGGATTGTGTTGTGACTCAAATATATGGGGCGTAAAGTTTGTAGTTTTTTCCCCAATGTCATTTTTCCATACTATAATGCTGTCAGGTTTTTGTTTGTGCATCAGACAAACTTGAGTCTTGAGAATGGCATATTCTCACTTTTCAGGATTTAAGAAAGCTCACTTGTGTTTGATAAACCTAATTTGAGTTGCATCCGTTCTTAATGTCTAGGCGAGATAGTTTGGTTAGATCAGCTGTGAAGTCTTGTTTTTAACTCCTGACGCAGTTATGCTTGAGATCAACAATGAATACTTCGACACGTGTTTTAATTTCTAACTACATGGTTGAAATTTTCCTATAGCATATGAGAGTTTTTGGGAGGTCCATATTTCATTTCTTCTGATTTTGAAGTTGTACTTGGAAAGTCTATGTGTACGCATCCTCAGTAATCAGTATGGATTCCTGCGTAGGTAAGGATAGAGTCCACGATATTCTGTGGGATCAAATTAGATCTGTAATAGTATGTTTTCTATGCCCGTTACCCATGCAATAGCTCTTCCCATGCTTGGATAGATGGTATCTTGTTTCTATTTTCTTCTCACAAATTCTTGGTGCTCTGTCATTGCTCATGACCAAGTAGCTTCCTCAACTTCTCTCACTGCAACAGGAGCAACAAGCACAGATAATGGGCTGGGGACTCACTTAATACACACCCCTTCTTGATTACCTCTCTGTTTCAACTCTTTTGGGAGCTCCATGATACTCCTCGGAAGTTGGAAATATTGGACCTCAAACTGAGTCTCACCAAGCTATCAAAGTATTAAAGCTTAGCACAGAAGTGATCTCATCTAATAGGAGAAGGCCTTGTATTCTTTCATTGTAACAACGATAATTTGAAAGTGATCAAACAGCCTGGAAGGTATGTATTGTTAAGAAAACTCCCTGTTACCATAGTATATGCTGTCAAAAGTGCATGGAGTGATCAGTTAAAGTCTCAGGTGACCCAAAGTGATAGGATAGGCACTCTGTTTTGGCATTACCGTCAGTTTTGGGCGCGTTGGGATGCTTTACTCCTTTTAAACATTTGCTTTAGCAAAGGTCTTATCATTTCAGGGCTCTCTGCATATCTGCCAACCTTGTGTATAGCACCATCACTTGAAAACAAAGCCAGATATGATTAGTCAGTTTAGCTGCCTTTTTGCCATGGTGCTAACTAGGAACTTACACTATTTGTGAGCCACGAGGTTTCGCAACTGTTTGAACTGGATTCCTTCTCCATTTGGTATATTCCTTCTTGCCGTTTTGTATTGGCCTTTGGTTGCAATGCATGCATGATGGCTGTCTTTCTTTTCCATCTGATTGCTTTAGGTACTTTTGATAACTTGGTGAGGTGCATGTGTAGTGAGTCCGTCTCTTTGTCATCTCAAATTGAGCATTTTCTCTTGTACTCGTGTGATGAGTTGTAGGTTGTCGATTTTCAAGCAAGCACTCCCTTTCTTATGTTCCCATGTTTTGGTTGATTGAAAAAATTGCTAGCGATTGTCTGACTTATGTTTGCAGCTATCGGTGAGGAACTGTTTCATAAGAGGATCAGTGGTGAGATACGTTCAACTACCCCCTGATGGCGTCGATGTCGAGTTGCTTCATGATGCTACCAGAAGAGAAGCTCGCGGCGGCTGATCATTTATCCTCAGTGTAATCCTTGATGTACCTCTGCAACATTGTTATTTTGGATGCTGAGATATGTGGAGGTGATGGGAAAGATGGGTTTGCTCTAAGCTGAGTGGTAGGAATAGTCTCCTGTAATGTTCGTTTTTCTGAATCGAACTGTGTAATGGATTGGACTGTATCGTGATTTATTGTGAGATTTTAATTAGCAAAAGGGTTACATTTTCTTCAGTTTTTTTCTTCCTTGCATTCAAGTGGGAAATTGCGATCCAATATGCTCTGGATCGCATGCAGGAAGAGACACGGTAAAGGCTTTAGCAGGGACTAGCCGTTCAAACTTGGAATCGAGAATTTGACATGATAGAAACGCCTTGCAGCGTTGAGTGGTTGTCATTAATCTTTATCGAAGTTATCGTCTAGGGAGAAAACAATTTTCTAAACAAATGTGTCAGAGTTCGAATAAAGATGCTTTATATCCTAACGTAATTAGGTAATCCTTGTCCTTTTGTTGCATGCATATGGATATCCTCACGAGAGCCGAAACGAATCAACAATGCATATGGGTACGTTTGCCATGTCGGGTAGAATAGAATGAGGAAATCCTGTGGAAGTGAATAATCGAGTTACCTTTCATATTTCTCAATGATAAGTTTATGATTTGGTTCTGAGAAAAGAACACACTCCCATTTGCTAATAGGGTTCAAAGGAGTGTTTGTCGTGATATATATGAGTCTAATAAAAAATGAATTATTAAGATTAAAATAATATAAATTAAAAATTGAAATTAAAATATTATATTTTAATTTTAATTATTTAATTTTTATTAAACATATCTATGTCATGACATATATTTTCTTTTCCTTTTACTTTGTTAATATCATGAATCTCATGTGGTCTTGTCTTATTAACTTCGGAAAAGTTCACCAAATAACACCACACTTATAATTACCACTTGTAAGACGCAAAACGTAACGACATATTCATATAATCCTATGTAGGACACGCATCAAATGAAGCAAAAAGAACCCATATAAACATGGTAATTAACACAAATTCAACTAGACAAAAAAACAACGAGGTGGGGTGAGCACGTTCAAAATCCGAATCCGACTCACTCACTTGTGCCCCACACCAATTTACCGCTAAAACATCTCCTCTCTCACAACACACTCCTCCATTTTCTCTCTCTAAAGACTCCTTCTCCTCCTTCCCCTCCACCGCCGATGACCGGATCTCCGCCACCTTCATCGTCCTCCTCCGCCGCCGCCGATCCCTCTTCCCTCACACCTCCTCCGATGATCAAGCTCAAGAAGATCCCTCAGATCTCGTAGCACCGATCCAGCGGCGAAGGAGACGATGATGATGGGAATGAGGAATCTGCGCTGTTGGCGGCGTCGGCGTTGGGGCTGAACACGATCAGGACGAGATCCGCTCCTCTTGCGCAGCTGATCGGAGGAGAGAGAACGGAGGACGGGGCGGATTATGAAGCGGATCAGAGGAAGGTTAAGGATGCGGCAGGGAATGCGAGGAGGAAGTTTATTGATCCTGATCATGCGTCGACGGCGATTGAACAAGGTAGGGTTTGTCTGTGTTTTGTGAAGTATGATTTTTGGCGGTTTTGGATTTGGATTTGGAAATGCGAATTTTGGGGATTTGATTTGTGAAGCTGAGACTGGATCGTGTGATGAGGGGTTGGTTTATGAGGAATGGTGTGGATGTGAGTACTGAGAGGAGTGTCAGCCACTCGAAATTTTGAGAAGTTGTCCAGGAATCATGGGGATTTTGTTGAAAGTCAGTGGATAAAAAAGAGAGTTTTCAAATGACTGTTCAATTATAACGGTGACATTTCGTTAGGAATGAATTTGTGTTTGCTTCGTATAATGTTGGAATTCGTGAACGAGAAGGACACCGTCTGTAGCACGAGTGAAGCTGCAATATTGCGTTGGAGATATGAGTTAAAATATGCATTCATAGAGAATAGTTAGAACACCACTTCTGGAACCAAAGAGCTCAAATGAAGCTACGAAATGCTACGTAAGCGTATTGTATTTGCTGATATGGGTAGCGTAAAAAGAATAAAAAAATACACATCGGACTAAAGGAAATTAATGGAGAATGCCGATAATGCTTACAAGTGACTGTACTGAAAGTGATGACAGCCCATAGCATTTCCCTAATAACTAAATTACCTATGATTGCATATGCTTGATAGATCGTGAAAATTATTGGGCCATTAGTTAAACACCTTAGCTCGAATCTGTTAACAAACGCTGTAAAGAGTTTCAAGGTTGTGTTGAATTCCATGGAATAGTGAACTGAACCAAAATGAGTTTAGCATTTGTGGAATTTAACATGGCGATTCTGTTAATCTTAGGAAAGAAGGCTGCATGGAGACAAACAAAGTCACTGAAAGTTCCATCACCATTCAATTTCGGCTTGGAGGTAATGGAAATTGAATTGAGATGGTTAGCTTTTTGTGATTTTGCATTTGATGGTACAGTTGAATTCAGGGAGGTTGAATTTTTACGTTATCATTTGGTTTATTGCGGGGCCATGCAGCATTTGCCAAGGAGATGGATTCTCCGGGGTTTCAAGCTATCCTACGTCTTACCAGCGGAAGAAAGAAGAAAACTCCGGACGTGAAGAGCTTTTCTCATGAACTGAACTCCAACGGGGTTCGTCCTTACCCGATTTGGAAGTCAAGGGCACTTGGACATATATGGAGGTTTTTCTTATTAATCTACAATATGTTCTCTGATTGATGACACAATACTTTATGCATTTTTCTACTGGTTTCATTTTTTCTCATCTGCAGTCTTTTTTCAGGAGATCGTGGTGAAGATCAGGGGTAAATTTGACAAGTTGAAAGGGGAGGTTGATTCTGACTTGGGCGTTTTTGCTAGTGATATGGTTAGTTTGCTCGAAAAGAGTGTCGAATCTCACCCTGAGCGGCTGGAGAGTGTGAAGGATCTGTTAGTAATAGCTCGTCAGTGTACAAAAATGTCTCCAAGTGAATTCTGGTTGAAATGTGAAGGGATTGTTCAGAATCTGGATGACCGCCGTCAAGAGTTG
>JAOVYX010017917.1:0-21199 GCA_035668315.1 Drosera spatulata | reverse complement strand
TATGAAGAGACCGAGGCTGCAAACGAACATGCATATGACGAGGGTCCCCCTTATGAATCCAAGCATTATTTTGACATCTTGAATGCCTTGCAGTCTCCTCTTTATGATGGTTGCACCTTGCCTTTGTTGGCCGTTGCTTCTGGGCTTTTTACTCTGAAATGTGAATATAACCTACCCCACAGAGCGGTCGATGGAATTTGTAAGTTGTTGAAGGACGTGTGCCCTCCTGATAATATCATGAAGGACGAGATGTACGACATCAAAAGTCTCATGAAAGGGTTATATCTACCTTTCGAAAAGATTGATTGCTGTCCTAATGGCTGCATGTTATTTTGGAAAGATTATGTGGGATTGGAAAGATTCTCCATATAAGGAAAAGAGTCGTTGTAACGGTCGTTCTGCTGTGAGTATTTTGCGGTATTTTCCTCTAACTCCTAGATTACAGCGGTTGTATGCCAACAGGTCCACCAGTGAAAACATGACTTGGCATGCCTTTTCAGGCTGAGCTGACGGAGTGATGGCACACTCTTCTGACAGCGATGCTTGGAAACACCTGGACCAGAGTTTTCCGTCCTTTGTGGCGAAGCAACGCAATGTTTGATGTAAGAAAGACCAAATGCCATTGAAATTCTACACGTTTGTGAAATTTTTGATGTTTGAGGTATAGATTTTATGGAATCCTTTTCTAACTCATTTGGTAATTTTTACATCTTGCTATCAGTTGATTATGTCTCAAAATGGATGGAGGCTGCAGCAACTAAGAGGAATGATGATAAGGTGGTAGTTAGATTTATCAAAAATAAGATTTTTAGTAGATTTCGCGTCCCTAGAGCTATTATTAGTGATAGGGATACCCATTTTCGCAATCGGATAGTCGAAGCTATGTCAAAGAAATATCGTGTCAATCATAACATCTTCACTTCATACCATCATCAGACAAGTGGTCAGGCTGAGGTATCAAATCGAGAAATTAAATCAATTCTCGAAAAAATGATGGATCCCAATAGAAAGGATTGGAGTTGAGACTTAATGATGCTCTATAGGCATATTGAATGACGCGTAAAACACCCATAGGGATGTCTCCTTATAGATTTTTATTTGGTAAAGCATGTTATTTGCCAGTTGAAATTGAACACAAAGAATACTCGGAAATTTGGCAAATGAACATGAATTATAAAGATGGGATAAAAAATCACCGACTCCAATTACAAGAGCTTGAAGAGATCCGGAATGATGAGTATTAAAATACAATAATTTACAAGGACAAAACCAAATTATTGCATGACAAAATGGTTTCGATAAAAAAATTTAAGGAAGGTGATAAAGTTCTACTCTATAATCCAAGATTAAAATTTTTTCCGGGCAAACTCAAGTCAAGATGGGCAGGACCATTTTTAGAAACTTAGGTGTTTGACTATGGTGCAATTGAAATCCAGTGTGGATTCGAATAAAATTTTTAAGGTCAATGGTCACCAGCTCAAACTTATATTGATGGTTTTTCGAATCAATGGGAAGATGAGCTTTCTATGAAGGTGATTTCACCAATTAAAGGTCACTAAGCGCTAAAACGTTGTCGAGCCAACGACATTAAACAGCGGCGCTACTTGGGAGACAACCCAAGCTCATTTAAGCATTTAGGTAGTTTAGTTTTAGTCAGCTTAGAATAGGCTTATTACATGTGGTGATCTAAAAAATCTTTGGAATTCCAAACTCCATTTTCATCCAAACACATCCCAAACAAGTGTCATGAAGTGTTTATAATGGTCTGGGGCATTGAAAAGTTTTTCGGGCCGAAAATTAAGTCCAAAACCAGTATTCCTGGTTGTCACGGGCGTCACAATGCTTGTCACAGCCATATGGCTAGTTCTTTTTGAAACGTCATGTCCCCGACGCTCGTGTCACGCCCGTGACGGGTTCTTGGGAGCCTTATTAATGCTCTATTCTTCATATTTTCATCAAATTTTCTTCACTCAAACTCCCACAAAAGAATTATCCTCAACCCTAAATCATTGAATCTCAACCAAACTTCATCATTCTTGTTTCCAATCTTCCTAAAATCACCATGTAATACCCGAAAACTTTGGAGAATTTAGAAATGAATATAGAGCGTTACGATTTTAAAATAATCGCGTTTAAAGGTTATAGATTTAATCAAAGAAAATATTTGATTACTAAATAAAATATAACGATGGAATTTTTGGGATGTTTAGTTGAACGCGCCAACAAAATATTACGAACGGATAACGTTACAACGTTATAAACGTTGCGCGTAAGGGCTAGCGATTTTAATCCCATCAATAATGGATTATGACTCGGGAGGTCATATTTTCGTATATGAGATAAATCTATTGATACAAATAGATTATCGATAATTAATATTACGAAATTTGGGCAAATAATGGACGAAACGAGATGTATCGTGGGACGAAACGAGGTATTTCCACCCACTCCTCCACTTATTCCACTTCTTCCACTCTCCTGCTCTCCACCACTGCCACTCTTCCTTTCATTTCCACTTCCTGCCTGCCACCAACCGCCAATGCCTGCACCATCTTCGGCTACCTCTCCAGTCAACCCATCAATCATTATCATCTTATCATCAATCCATCTTCGTCATCATCGCACCATCAACACGACGCCTCATGAACAAGGACAACAACCGCAGCAACTCCAGCAACATCACGGACAGGAACAAGAGCATTAACGGATTCGTTCTTGTGATCGTGTGCTTAAGGAAATCAAACGCGTTCGAGGTAACCTCACTCGTCCGAGACGCCTCTTTTATTCGGTCACACGTGTTCTTTGCATCCGTGCGTGTTTTGGGACATGTTTTGATGCGTAAGGAATGGGTTGTATGATTTTTAATGACGATTGAAGGATCTGTGTGCATCGAACGGGAGTTTCTAGACGTTCTGGGAGGCAGAACAGTCGCGACCGGGAAAATCTGGCAATTTCGACTGCACAGTGGCGTCGCGCCCCCGACTACCCTGAGTCGCCGCCGCACCGACGACGGCATTCTGGCCAAGAATTTGTCGATTTCGTGCATCGAACCTTAAATCTAAATGCGTATTTGAGATATATAATCCATACGCATAGAAATATAACCTTAAACGTGCATATATGATCACGCTTGATATGTGGTGGGGTATTTGGGGTGGAAATGAACTAGAATGCACCCTTACAATGTATATACCCTCACGAAAAATGAATGAAAGCGATCGTTAAATGATTAATAAAAAAGGAACGGGGGATGTGGAGCATAGTTACACTATCCATGTGAACTAATGAAAAGCAAATGAATAAGAAATATCACCTGCTTGAACTGATAAGGACGGCATTGACATCCCTTGTGGATCCGTTGGATCGTTCGTCGTTTTCCTTAAAATTATTGAGGAGGTCGAACATGGTGTCCCTTCTTTGATCCATTGCAATCATCTGTTGCATTCCTTGAATAGGCTTGGTGGGTTTGTTTGAGTCATTGCACTACAGTATAATTCTCTGAGTCAACGTTACGCGTGAGAACTAGTTAGGGAGCGATGGCCATCCCCCATCCTCTTTGCATGCATGCAGTGGCTTCAACGCCGTTCTTGCGGGGCCACAGGTTGCTCTCTGCAGGGAGGTCCAAATTATCTCAATGCTGACATACGGTGACTCATTGAATGCGCATAAGAGGTACAAGGCGACGTACAGAGTAGGCAGGTGCGAAAACAGAGTCTATTGCGTAGCCCGGATGACCATTGACATCTTATCTCTGTACTCCGAGTCGGTCATTATCTTTGGAGTCGCTGCTTTTGAGTCGAGTCATGAATCCTAAATAAATGCAAAGGAAAGGAATGACTCAAAAAAGCAATACGAAGCCATATAAAGCAATGAGAAGCGATGCTGTTTGATATGGCGCCCATATTTTCCTATATATAAATGTTTTAGGAACTTTCGACGGTCGCCATAGCCGTTAGCGGAAGTTTCCAATAATTGGGATTCATACACCTGAGGTTACTGAGCTTCATTAGCTCACGGTTATGTTTTTCAATTGCAGGCATGCCCCCAACAGCACCTGAAGGCTCTTAGTGTGAGCTTGCATGCATATAGATCAATCCACGTACTTCGGATACTATAGCAGATCAGATGTCTATTGTGTTTAATGTAATAATTAATCTACATTGCTTCTCCTCCAATGACGAAACTAAAACAGGTATTCGAAGTTGTAAGCTATGAATGTGGCTACTATTTATAGTTTCCTTGACATTTATACCCCTAAACCCATTCGGTTTGTTTGGCCTTGTCACGGACCAGGTCCGTGACGGCACAACGCCCACGTGTATTTCTACGCGGAAATCCATGGGCGTTACACACCATCTATATTCATTACACACCATTTCCATCCTCGATTTATCATGAACCCCTCCAAATCCATCAAAATTCAAACCTCAAACCCTAAGTCCAAATTTTCCAATTCTCATTGTTTAGCCTAACTCAACACTTCAATCTACTCCATTAGCTTAGGAGATCGACATCGAAGGCACGATTAGGATGATTTTGGATTCTTGGAAGCGTTTTCAAGATTTGGTGGGGGAAGGTTTTGGACTTTTTGGGTTATGATTGAATTTTTGGGGTGATTGTTGGCTTGTGGTTTCTTGGTTGATTGTAAAGGATGATGAACATAAGAAAGGGGCAAAAGACCACCGCGACAAGTACTAGTAGTGCGTGTGCTGGTCGGGAGGTGTTTACACCTTACCCTAAGAGTGTAAACTTGACCGAGTGACATGATCTTGATAGATATGAGACTTTGAAGACGAGATCGGTGGTACAAACGAGATGGTTAGATGTGCGGGATTGCACGAGCGTAGGAGTTTGGGATGACATTTTATGGATGGGTGAAAGACTTGGTTGGGAGGATTTCCTAACTAAGAAATGGAGGACGTACAAGCAACTAACGCTTGAAGTGTTAAGTTCATTGAGTGTAGGGATTGATGAGGTTGATTGGGAGTCTGTTGAGGATGATAGGAATAAGATAAAATTCCAACTCACGAATGCGAGACGTGAGATTATTGGGAGTTTTGAGAGGTGTATGGCTTCAAAAATGAAGGAGAGAAGGCTATAACGAAGGGGCTCAAGACTGTGAGCATTTATTCATTATGGAGCAGAATGACTGGGTTTGAAAGGTTCTCCAAGTTGGCCAAGAGTACTCAGATCCTTAACACGATGATTAGGACGATGCATTGGCATTTGGCCAATATTATTTGTGCCAATGACCAAAGTAGGGGAGTTATTTTGGGGACGAAGATGTTCTTATTTTCTGGATTGTTGGAGGAGACGAGTGTGTATGCTGCTGCCTTTTTGGCATGACATTTAGAGGTGTCGACCGCGAGTAAGGGTGCCATTGTTATAGGAGGTTTGATCTCTCCTTTAGCTACTTATTTTATAGTTAGCTTGAGTGATGTTGATCCGATGAAGGAGGGCACCTTTTTGATGGGTTTGGATGATTTTAGAGGAAAGCATTTATTTAAGAAAATTGACAAGGAGTATTTCTACTGTCCTAGGGGTTCGACGATGGACTCAGACTAGATTAAAGTCCCTTGTGAAGGGATGTCCCCGAAGGATGAGGAGAATTGGTTGTTTCTCCAGATGGGGATGATGATGATGCCGGTGATAATGAGATGGAGCACAAAGGAGTCTGTTATTTCTAAATAGAGTCTCTAGATCTTCTAAGTGTTTAAAAACTGATTTTACAAGTCGGTTTTTAAAACCTTAAGGATACATGTTACCATTTTATCCTTAACTTGAAATTGTAGAACAAGATTACTTGTCAAGATCATGAATATGTTCCAACTTGTTCAATGACTCTAGATCTTGTAATATTTGACTCTGAACTCATTATTGGTTAAACACATGAAAACTTCATCATCATCCCAAGTATAAGAAGTTTAGCTCATGATAAAAATGTTACAAACACACTTAAACTTGTAGTGTAAACTATACATGATTACTAGTTTCAAATATCTAGTCACTTTAAAAATAGACAAATACATAACTTAAGAACATAATAACTTTATTAAACTTAATAGCATGATAACAACAAAGTAGCTTCAAGTGTATAAGGGATTTTATAAGCAAAGCAATCCAAGACGAGGAAGAAACTCAAGTGCAAAGTTGTCTCTAGCAAGACCGGATCCTTCTCGGTATGATCCGATTTAACTTGGTGCATCCTTGAAATGGTGTATGAAATCCTTGCTCCTAGCCTTCTCCTTTCCTCTGGTTGCTAAAGGGAAACTACAAAGCAGTGGACAAAAGAAAGTAGTAGAGAAAAACAAAAGACTCCCTAAGAGATAGAGTAGTAAGTCCCTTTTATGCTATTTCTTCTTTATTTACATATATTGATTTGATTTCTTACTCTTTTCCCTTGCTTGCATGAATCTCCTTCTTTTAACAAGACAAAATACCTATGTTTACATATTATTGGTGTTCCAAATCATCACAAGATAAGGGACCCTCACAATTAAAGGTTATACATGATTGAGTTGATTAGAAGAAAAGTCCAAGATGATCACTTTGTTTCTTTCATTAATATTATATTTAGTAATATAAAAAAAATAGGAAGAATATGACCATAATATGTACCAAAATATCAAGGATACCTATCATCACATTATTAGGCCAATGATATGATACAAAAGAGAAAGAATTACTTAGGTAAAAATCAAAACATTACTTAACACGATTTTACGAAAGTGAAAAACTTCTTGTACGAAAATAAGCATAACTCTTTACACAAACCTCTGTTTGATGTGATTCAAAGTGCGCTAGAAAGAAGACATTTAGAGGTTCCAATGATATAAAGTTCATACCTCCGGAGTTCGAAGAACCATTATTTACAAAGTGAGACCAGTAACTAGGAAATGTGAACAACAAAGTGTCACATGACTCGAAAATGACTTGTTTTAATACAAACATATATCAAACACATGCAATACTACTCAAAATACTCCAAAAACTAATTAAAATAGTAAAATAACTTAAAATGACACGAAAATTTATTTGAATACATGAAAACGCACCTAAAGTCAAGTGTAAAATAATGTAAATAAGTGATATAAATTCCACTTATCACTCACCATGGACATTTCTCAAGCATTGGAAGAAAGGATCGAGTAGCAGACAACCGCCATGATCCAAGCTATCAAGGAACTCCCCAACTGGACTCCCACTCAGGGAGATGGACTGCCACCTCAAAGCGAAAGAGGACGTAGAGCTCCCTCTGATCCAAGCAATCTCCATCATCGGCTCAATCTGGGAGGTCTAGTGGACATGAGAGACCATCTCAACTCAAAGTTGGTTAACTCTCACCCAACTGCAAGAGACAGTGCGCTCTTGTATTCATAGACAGCAGCCACTACAAAACAAGTGGATGAGTAGGAGAAGAAGATTAGGGTCCTGATGAGGAGACTTGATGAGACCGAAAAGGGAAAGCAACTGGTCCTTCAAAACTCATAATGGCGAGTTGACACTCCCTTCACTCCTGAGGTAAACGCTGAAGTCCCTCTTGAAAGTTTTAAGATGTCTGAAGTCAAGCCTTATGATGGGGCAAGTGATTCAAACTAACGCTTACTAACGTTCCATCCATTATTAAATCTGAATGGGGCCCTTGATGACATACTTTGTAAAGGCTTCCTAACAATCCAAAAGGAACCCACTAGGGCTTGGTTCAATAGTTAAATCCTGGATCCATATCTACCTTCAGAGAACTCGAAGTCTATTTAGGAACCAGTTCATTAACAATCATAGACAGACCTGACGGTTGAGTAGTTGTACTCGGTTAGCCAAAAGAAAAATGAACCTCTAAGAAACTATATTTACTGATTCAATAAATAAGCGATAAAAGATTATCAATCCAAGCAAAAAGACATCTCCAAGGCCCTTTTTAGATGACATTCCAAAAGAGAGTACAAGGTTTGAACTCAAGAAAATGGAAAGGTGGACTTATACCGAGTTCTTGGAGAGTTGAAACTCTATGTCAACGCCGAAATGACAACCATGATAAGGGATCGACTTCATCGCAACGAGGACCAAGTTGACAAGGTCAGACCGACCAAAGAGACCGATCGTCGAAAGGACGAGTCCGACAGGACAGAAAAGCAGTTTGCTCCAAAAGGTATTCTCATTGTTACAAGTTATAGCTATCGCGCCTCCTGTATGTTTTTTTCACATAGTCGTTTGCCACCAAGGTTTCTAATGGTGTCGTCGGTGACGCGTGACGACGTTATGTGTCCAAATCAATCCCCTTGAAAATTTGATAGCACACCAATGAGGGGTATCATTCCCACGAGAAAGACGAAATAATTACTTTTAGTAAATATCTTAAAAAATAAATTATTTTAAATAGAGGGATTGAATAAAACTAACTAATTAAACTAGATGCAGTAATATTCTAAAGCTAAGGAATACCAATATAAATATCTAAGGTATATAACTATGAATGACAGGTAGTAGTACTATGTAATTTCCTTTAGAGATATTATAGATCATTCATGGATAATACAGATTATATATATTGATTAGTATTGGAACAAATAATTGAAAACAATTAGGTCTATCTTACGTTTTCTAAGGCATTCACACACGATGTAATGTTATATGTCCAGAGACACCTAATCGAAGATAAGAGTCGATTCAAAAAGCTAAAGCTGCCCTCTGGTGCCTAAAAGCAAAAGCCTGTTTCGCCTATCATATGCGAATGCAATAGCTACTCCTCGAACAGTGTTTTCTCATTTATCTTATGTAGAATTGTTGGAGAAATCCATATCAATAGATGTGAAAATCCTAAGCTCTACTAATTAGATTCTTTTAGTAAACGAAGAGAGCGAAGTTCACGTAAGTCCGGAGTGACTAGAGTGAACTACGATCACGGAGTGAACGGAGTGAATTTAACGAAACACGATCAGACGTAGCGAACAAGCCTATCGAAGATAGGCGCAGCCGGTCGGATGTTGGCTCACAGTCCGAACATCCCGACTCCCATAGGGAATCTTTCTATCAATTCTATCTAGATAATATACTTAGATTGGTTTGGGGGTTCCCCAAACCAATCTTGATAAATAATTTATTCATTAAGATTTGATCTATTTGAGTTCGTTCAAAAGCCACGGCAAATTACCGAAAACCATCGTCAAATTTCCTTAGTAATCAAGAATATACCAAGACTTTCAATCAGCAAAATAATGGTTCCTCACCCTATTAAATTAATAAGCCCTTTCTTTTCGATTATGATATTATTTGCTACCAGCTCGAACTGTGGCAGGGCAAACCCACTTATTTGAAATAAATGGCTTATAGACAAACATTACATGTGAAACTCATCAAATACATTAATTAAACCTATAAAAATTACAATTCACCAATCCATGTTCAGTCATAATAATTAAGTTAACAAAAATTTTGACACTACTATTATTCACTACCAAACATGCGTAATAATAATTAAACATTAGCATTTCATGCCATGGATTTTAATCTAGGTGGCCAATCTATTCTAAGATCACCATACGATATATATAGACAGATCTTGCATGAAAATCATTATAGCATAATCATTAAAAATAAAGAACTAAACTAATCTCATGATCCTTAATCTTTAGGTACAATTACATCCATAATAACAATTCATTATCCATTACAATCATCACACAATCAATCACAATCAAAGGGAAATGATCTATAGAAACAATTCAATACTGAGAATGAGATATTTCACTTTGACGGTCGAAAGACAACTATTGAAAAATGAGAAATGAATTGAAAGAAAGATCCAATTACAAACAAATAGCAGATCTAATTTGGAATTTAAACCCTAAATTAACTAAATGAAAATAAAGGAAACTAGAACTAAACTAAGGCATTCACTACTCTACAAATGCTTATTTGTGAATGCTCTCTAAGGCTTCTAAGTTAATTAATTATAGAGAAATGAGGAAACTAGGGTTAGAGTGAGTCGGTGTAGATCCAAATCTGAATACTTGTGATACTCCCTCCGTCCCAGATAAATTACGACATATTATTAAAAATGGGCGTCCCGCATAAATTACAACACTTCCATATTTGGTAACTTTAGAATGCCATAAAACCCAAACTATTTCTACTCTATATCACATCATCTTTTTTTTCATTACTTTTTTTTCTCTCCACCCATTCATAATTTCTTCCACTCACTCACAAGGGTATAAAGGTAAAATATCATAAAGTCAATGCATTTTTTAATCATCGTGTCAAGTTAACACATCGCAATTTATCTGAAAGGAGGCGGTAAACCACAAGTTTGAACTCCGAATAGCACGTGTGAATTGCATCGGACGAAAAACGAAGATTTGTTGAAAACAAAGCATCACGGTTTTGACCATTGCTCATCATGGGCATGACTCACGTTTGAACTTTCTATCTTCCTAAAAAAATAAACATCAGGGGTGTTACTTGGAAACAATGACTGTGACACATACTTGTTGATTCTCTTCATGTTTTTCTTCACTTAAAGCATCAAAATTCTGTCCTTTTTCATATAAGCTCACTCAAATCTTCAAAATACGCACTAAACAACATCAATCTACATAAAAACACAACAAACATGACACTACAAATATTTTAAATAAACTAAGCCAAAAAAAATATAGAGATGAGCAATAAATTATTCAAAATATAGGATAAATAACTTAGAAAAATCTCTTATTTAAGGACTCATCAAGGGGGTTCTTTTTCCAGGTCTCGGGTTCCTCATGTAAATTTTTATGTTACACATTGTTCTTTCTTTCAATGTTGTGTCTTCAATAGTTTCAAATTCCTTGAACGACCCCGAGTTCATTGGAGCCTTTGAAGCAACAACAGGAGTGAGCAGAAGGAGGATGTTGGACTGGTGGTGGGCCAGGATCCAAATAGACCCGGAATCAGGAACTCAAAACAAGAGGTTGAACAGACATGGGGACAACATCATGAATCTCTTTCGAACTCGTTGGACGGGGAGGAGGTTGGTGCCTACTCTTCTTTGGCTTTGGGGCACACGAGGGACTCATCTGACTCTCTTTCCTTTGCGGGCAATAGCTCTTTTCGTAATTGACTCATTTCAAAGGCCCATCTTTGGTTGAGGAGGATTATGAAACTTCGCAACAACATCATTGGGGGTCGGAGGAGCCTCCTTGTTCTTAGCAGGAGGAGTTAAGACAACAAAGAAACTAAATAGGCCAAGTCAGACAATAACCCTCTTGATTTTAATTTATTTTATATACATGCAAGAAGATTTGACTAGTGATGGTGGCCTCAAGGATGCCAACTTGCTGACAAACCATGTAAAATATGATAAGGTATTAAAACAAGTTGAGCTGGAGCATTACTGGTGTAAACCCGGTATAGTTCAAAATCCTGAAGGAAGGGATTGAGGGGAAGTCAAAAACCAATAGGGAATAAGTGTCATAGCAGGGAAGAAAATGAGCACTAATGTGCGAGGTTCCTCGAAGGTCAAGACGAGGAGTAAGGCAATGATTTCGATTTGGGATCTAAAACACCGTAACCCGACAAAGGAGGTATGTCATGCTTGCCATCGAGAAGATGGTCGAGACTTCAAAATCCGCCTCAATGATTCCTCTCCTAGGGACCTCCACTAGACGGCAGTTCGCAGACAAGTACGAGGATTAAGGTTTCCGCCTAAATGGACAAAATCCTCGTCCGAGTCAAAATCTTTCATGGAATTAATTAAAATCATGGCTTACCTCGTAGACTTCGTAGGAAGAAGAAGAAGGTGGTGTGAACTCGGCTCCCTTAAGAGAGAGTACGAAGTCAGAGGAGAATATGTGTTTGGACGTGGTGAGAATGGAGGGATAAAAGCTCCTTATTTATAGAGAGTGAAACAAGACGGTGAAAAGACATCCCTCATGATGATAAAAACATTTTGAAAAGCGTGTCTAATGAGATCATAACATGTCAGCGGATATGAGAAAAGGTGCAAATCGGAATCGACACTTGAGTTAAAATAAATGAACCTTCATGAATGAAGGTGTTTATTCTCTCCCAAATATTGTAATCGGCAAAGACGGGAGATAAAGGCATAAGAATCTTGTGATGGGGAAGAGTTCCCTCAACTCAGAAAAGGAAAGAGTTTAGCAAAGCAATAGCCCAAAAGTTTTTCCAAGGCACTCCACAAAACAAGCCTAAGGCCTAATAGAACTAGGGTTACATGACCAAATAGTAAATATCTCAAACATTTTCTTTGAGAAAGGACGCCCTTTTTGCTATCACGCAATAAATTCCAGGTTGCATCTAACCCTAAAAATTATGTCTAGAGCTCAACTCTTCCAAATCGTCATTACAAATCTCCTTGATTCTTACTGACTTAAGCATTGAAGGGAGCGTTCGAGAAAACATCCTCAAGCTCTCCTCTAAAGCTTTTATAGTTTCTTGTGAGGTTCAATTTCAGTGGAGTGAAGGTCTTTCAACTCGGCCCAATAGTCATCAACCTGGATTCCAATCCCCCAGAAGGTTCGAGAATCTTATGTGTTTGACTAACAGGAGAGCGTTTGCACCAACAAGAAAATCTTATCTGTTAAAGATTCTTATTTTGTGTTATTTTCTTATATTCTCTTGAGAACTTTTTTTTTTTTCAAAAACCCACAATGTTCATTAGTTAACTCACGCACAGTATGTACTACATAAGACGCACTGTCTGTTTTAAACTGGCGCACTGTTTCTTTTAAACAGGTGCACTGTTTTTCACTGTCACCCCTGTTTTTTTCAACTGATAAAATGTTTCACTTTTTATATGTTTTGAAGGTCATTTCAATGGAGATTGAATTGACCCTGAAAAAATTTGAGTTGGAGACACTAAGGGAATCAGAGATGGAGAAACCGAAAGAAGGGGCATCGATTTCAAATATACTCAATATCGAAGACTTATTGAAACAAATACAAGAACTGCAACAAGAAATCAAATGAACAATGCCACCTTACTTCTGAAACGCAAGTTAGAGAACAAATGAAAGAGGAGATAACTCGTAAGGCAAAGCTGGTGATAAAAGGCCATGACGAGCGGGAAAAAATCAGAAAGGAACTACTTGAAAAGGAGGAGGAAAATAAGAAACTGAGAGAGGAATTGGAAAAGGAGAAACAAACAGTGGCATAGTACAAAACCCTGTTGTTCGACAACAACTCCACTGTCAAGGAAGAAAAGAAGGAAGAAGAGGTCGAGCAAAAGCAAACAACGAAGAAGAAGAAAACAGGCCGTACTCCGAGATCAATGGTGAAGGAGCTTAAAAAAAAGGACCAAGAGGTAAAAAATGCAACAGCAACTTTACCTATGGTTCCCCGAAGAAGATGAAGAACGATGCTTTCCAAGTCACTCAGTATATGACCGATGGTGGGCAGGAAAAATACGAAAGGATGACCGAAGAAGTACCTAAGTAATTGTTCTTGTGAAACACTTAAATTTGTATTGTTTATATGGTTTCTTATATTTATCATTACTAAAAATAAAAAAAACATGCAATAATTTATGACAGGACGCATGTTATAATCATAACTGTGCGCCTGTTATGATTCAAACAGGGCACCTGTTATGTTTAAAACAGTGAGCCTGGTTTATTTTCATTTATCATGCATCCTTCGTAAAATGATTAACAAAATAATATATTGATCTTATAGAGAAAGGTTCTTTTTTATACTCACCTATTCTGACACAAACTTTAAGAGTGTCGTCGACATGCAAGATCTGCATTCAGTTGTGAATAATGGAGCATTGATGAACCATGCCATTTTGGCCTTCTGTACCACGATATTGGAAGAAGAGGCATTGAAAGACCAGATAGCATTATACAGTACAAAATATTGTGTAAGAAATTACTTCCAAATACTTATCTGAAATGCCTTTCCTCGTTACATTTCAATAACAAATTCAACAAAACAAAAACTCATATTGGATTATTTATTGTGATGTAGCAAGAAGTTGCGAAAGGAGGAATCGGGGTCGAAAACACAATCATGAAGCCAATGAAGGAAAATAATCGACGCCGGTGGCATTTCTTCCCAATGAACTCATCCGGAGGTGCAAAGAGCGGGATTGCAAACCATTGGACATTGCTGGTATTCGACAGCGAAGAAAACACATGGACACATCCAAAAAACAATGCCGCCTATAGAAGGGATGCCGAGAAAATAGTAAGAAACACATATTAATTTACAGATACTCTTGATATTGTAAAATGAAGTATTATAATGTCAACTAATTTCTGTGTGTTGTTGAATGTGCAAAAGGACTATGTCGAAGAATTCAGCAAGGAAATAGCAAGGAAACATGAAGGCACGCAAATCGTCGAAGAAAAAAGAAGAAGTACAACACAAAATTGAACATCAACAAGAAGGCTGCAACCCAAAACAATATGGACTGTGGAGCTTACGTATGCCAATGGATAGATCTGCTAGCAAATGGACAACCTGTTTCAGAGCATTCTACCTTGGAACAAATACGACGATACAGAACAAAAATGGTTGAGACTTTGATTCTACGATTTGAATTCAAAGAGCTTGGCAAGGAGGATGATGTCGAAGAAGACGAAAACATATTCGATTGATGCATATTGTGATGATTTGTACAAACAATGTCTTTTTATTATAATTTCAACTTAATTAGTTGTCTGCATCTCTTATTTCACTGTTTAATTTATTAAGGTGCGCTTTTAATTCAAACAGGCACCAAGCTTAGTCAAACAGTGTGCTTGTTTTTATGTGTGTGTGTATATATATATGTATGTATGTATGTATGTATAAATCAAAGCATAATCAATAAATAAATACAAAATAAAGGAAATTGATACTGCCAATGCACTTTCTTTTACTTTCAAGGCACTTTCTTTTACTTCCAAGGCTAATTGTGAGGAAGGGTTATTTTTGTCCACAAAATTGATGTAAGTGGATGACCTTGGATGTATAAAAAAAATGCCTTGCTAGTAGCATTTCCCAAACTAATCATATAATAATACATGAGTAGAAATACAAATACAATTGACAAACTAAAAACAACTCCCTTTGATTTGTTTACATCACCAAAGTACTCAGGCGCACTGTTTACATTACAAAGACACACTGTTTCATTCAAACAATGTGTCAGTATTATCAAAGCAGTGCACCTATTGATTTTATTTTTTAAAAAAAAAACACAACAGTACACCAATGCATTATCAAAAATTGATAACATGATATCCTTAGAATTGAAAAAATCATTACATAGTACCCAACATGAGGGTTTTTTTAAAAAAAAAAAGAAAAAGAAAAAGATAAAGAAAAGCAAGAACCTAGCATAGACAAAAAAAAATCATGAAATGGGCTCTTGGCATCTTTGTCTATTGTGATGACCAATCTTTTTACACCTCGTATACCTCATACCTGGAATTTTCACCACTTAACGAAATACGTTGTTTTTTGGGCCTATCAGAAAGTCTACTCGAAGAAGGCGGGGCCAAATCCACATCCACTGACAAAGCTATATGGTCAACAACTGACGAAGTAATAGGATGGATGACAGCCTCGCTCATAGCTCTTTCTATAACTTTCAATAAAAAAAATACGAATTGATCATAGTGCTGGCGGACAAGGAAAACTTGATAATCACACAAATCGCATTTAGACATAGAAAATCATTTGTCTGCCACATACGACAAGAGCAACTCTTCTCTTTCACATTTACTAAGGCTATCGGATCCGACATTACTTTAAAAATGAGCCCCAAAGATGTCTTCACCATAAAAACGCGTGATTTTTTGAATAAATCATTGAAAGTCTCCAACATCCTGGGACATAAATCCCCATTCCATTGTTCTACATCGCTTCGGGGATTGTTGAACCACTCCATTAACTTGACACGAATCTGATCCACCATCTGAGTGATAGGAAGCTCTTCACGCCCAAAAACCAAGCATTGAATGACTCCGCAGCATTGGTCGTCATCTCGCCATAACGACAACCAACTACGAAACTGATTGCCCACCTCTTACAAGACATAAGCGAAGTCGTGAAATCTTTAGTTAAATCACCTCCTCTAGTCTGAAATTCATTCAACTTATCATAAAACTCAGTGACGATTGGAGCATAGGTGCAACTATGGAACTTATCAATGATACGTTGTTTGTATGACGACGGCATATTAGCACCTCTGAATCTAGCTTTCAAATTATCCATCATATGCGGAAGACAATAGGAAAGAGGATGTTCCGGAAATAATTCGGAAAAAGCTTGCAAAAGGTCTTGATTACGATCAAAGACAAAATTGATCTTTCGTTCGATAGGAATTACTTGACGAAGCTCCGAAAGAAACCGATACCAACTAAAATATGTCTCCTTATAAACCACAGCAAATCCTACTGAAAAAAGTCCCGAAAAAATTCATATGAATAATATTCATGTTTGAAATACTACAGAAATCAAGGGTAAAAAGACGCACTGTTTCAATTGTACAGGCGCACTGTTCAAAATAAAACAGTGCATCTATTTGAAAGATACAGGACGCTTGACTAAAACAAATTTAATTTGAAAAAAATACATACCCCTATTTGTATCTTTTCTAGTAGCTTCTAATATCACACCATTGAAATCACCCTTAAAGAGTGTGCCATCGAGAAAATACAAAGGTCTACATTGATTGAAACCGACGATCGAAGCATGAAATGAAACAAATAGCCTGGAAAAACGATTTGATCCTTCTTCCGAGGTAAGTGTAATATAACTTCCTGGATTAATACTAATACGTGCCTGAATATATGGCTTTCAACTTGCAAAACGACTCGGAAGAATCACCACCAACCATCATCTTCGCCTTCTTTAGCATTTTCCATGACTTCTTATATGACAAATCCAAATCATAGCTGGTTTGAAAATAATTCCTGGCCTGGTTCGCATTAAAATTAGGGTCGTGGCGTACCATTTCCAAAAGAGATTTAGCAACCCATTTCGTCTTCATGGACTTCATTGAATCCACCGGGAAAACCAATTGTCCACAAGTGTGGACATTGTTCAACTTCCTTATGATAAATGATTTATTATAAGCACAATGAAGCCTTAACAAACTATTGACAACCATCATCTTTCTTAAAACAGATCACATGAACCCTATCATTCTCATTCCTCTTAAAACTGTATCGAAATCCAACTTCACTTGCATAAAGTGCAAGAGACTTCCTGAACTGCTTTGCGCCATCACGAAAAACTTGACCAACATTCTAAATCAAATTTAAACAATGAGAAGAACACAAGGATTGATCACAATTGCTCGACGAACCAATATCCAACTCAAGCAACGATTCATGCACAACATCATCATCAAAATTATCATTTATCTGAGAATGTTGAAAATGATTGGAAATTAGAGTCCCAGAAATCCGTGCACCAGCAGAATAACCCAGACACACTGTATCATTATACTGACACATTGTTTGAGATTATGAGACACTGTCACTACTCATGTTTTCTATTTCTCCAAACTGACGCACTGTTTGATTTTCAGGATCTGAAACCACACTCGAATCACGACAATCCAAACCAACTCCACTACACACAACATTCACATCAATTGATGATACACGATGACATTTCGAGAGCTCAAACAACATCATCAAATCCTCTTGATCATTCAACAAGCATCGTTCATGATCGAAAATTGAATAATACAAATTGAATTCATTCGATGAGGAGATTTTGAAACGATCTCGTACCTTTTCAACAACATATTCGAAATCAAAATTCGAATGGCATAAATATGAACGAGAAATAGCACCAAATTTACAAACAAAGATGATTTTCTCATCCATTGAAATAGGAACGAAGATGATGATCATGATGACGATGACGATGACGATCATGAACAAAATTCCTTGATGATCACGATGATTATCATCGATTTCGAATGAGAAATCTGATTAAAAAACCTCCATTTTGACTAAAATATAACATATCCCTGTCGTGTCGGTCGTTAAGAATGAGTCGAACCAAAGAGGAACAACTCATTCCCGATGTGGGTTACACCTTGCTCAAGGGTAAGCTCGCAGGTAGAACACCAAGGGCGTTGTTGCCTTGCCTGCAATGATTGTCTTCTTGTCCTTTCTCTTTGAACCATGAAAAAGGAGACGGTTACAGGAAAAAAAAAAAGCGCGTTTATTTTGGAAAGAATTAAAACTGTATCAAATGAGAATTATTTTAGCATGTTGTATGAAATGAGAATTATTTTATAAAACATATATCCTAAGAAAATTTTTTGTAAGTATTAATAAAAGTCTATATATTAAAATTAGATTTAGGACTTGTTTTTAATAACGTGTCGTTTTTTTATCTAGGATGGAAGGAGTAATATAGTACAAAATATAAGAACTTAGTTTTCGAAAACCTATATATATTTAATTATTAAAAAAAACACATACATTTGATGAGAAGAGTTCCAATGTACTCTTCATGTTCTTCATCGCTGATTGTAAGAGCTTCATAACATGAATGAGTCAATTAATTTGTCCATAAGATTTCCTTTAACATTAATTTGTCCATAAGTCACCTACCAAAAGGACACCATTAACACTTCTAGGATAATACAAGGATCTCATCAAATCAAGATTCAACAACAAGATTCCATACAAGTCCAAAGCATTCTATTTTTTATTTTCATTCTCTTTTGTTTTCCAAAACAACCCACCATATAAACCAAGACCGTTAGCTGTATTCAAGGCCTACCAAGGTAAGTACCATCCATTCAATATATAATGTGACAGCCCTTTCAGAAATGGACATACAAAACTTGGCCAGTTAGGTGGCGTGTACTTATACAACACTACCACGATTCACCAAATCTTCAATGCTTTAAATCACTTACCCTCAAACCTGGGAGCTATTGATTGTCGTTTTTTTTTTTTTTTTTTTCCTCTTTTGTTTTCAATAACAAGCTCATTATCTCACTCTCTTAAACACAGCCGAGGGATCAGCATTTTGACCGCTCCTTTTCCTGCTGTGGAGAGGCAGAGAATAAAAAGTAGAAGATGGAGGAACAAATACAAGAACTCAAGAGCCCATTATGTATGTTTTCAAGTCTTTTCTTTTTTACAGCTTCTTCTTTCCTCAAAAACCTCATTGCCGTGTGTCGAGAGCTTGAAAGACTGTTAGGTTTGAGAGAGTGGCAAAGCACTACCAAGTTCAGTGTAAGCAAGGAAACTCCTTTGTCTGATAGTTCGCATAGGAAGTTCCCCAAACATATAACTCGTTTTGGGTTTGTTTGAGTTCGATTGAACCAAAATCATTCTGGTTTTGTCTTTATTCATGTTTTGAGATCCATAGTTCACGTTCGAGGAAGAGGGCCTGTATCTCGCTTATCTAGACCCACGCCATGACGACCAGGGCTAGCTGTTGTTGGGTAGAGTTCTCTTTATGCTCAAGAAAAATGAGGGAGAGCCTGTGATTAAGTGTAGGCTATGTATTCTTTCAAAAAAAAAAAAAAAAAAAAAAAAAAAGTTTAGGTTTTGTATATTGGAGATCAGTGGCATTTTATGTTGAGTTGATGCTTGATCCAAGGCCAGCGAGAAAAACCGATGGAGTGTCGAGGAGGGAACCGAAAAGTTTAGCCAATAGTCAATTAGTCGGTTGACGTGTTCGTGCAATTCATGACTTCTTGTGCTTCGTTTGGGGCCATTTGTATCGGGGTGACTTGCTTGAAGAAACTTAGGCATCTCGCGACAAATTTCAAAAGTGAAGTGTTAGGCCGAGAAGAATGTTGATTGATGGACTGTATAAGAGTCTGGTTGCTCGAGCGAGAACCATAGCTCATGTAAGACTTGAAGGGTACCAATATGCTGAACTGTAATCATATCTCAACTATAGAGTTTCATGTATATTGTCTACCATCGTTGGACTTGAATATATAAGAATGAAACTAACTGTGATCATTTTGTATGGCTCCTGATGCAATTTTGCAGTGCTAGAAGAAGAGAGGAATAGTGATGTCGAAGATCGGATTGGTCCATCGACTTCGTCACAGCCTACTGGAGCTACCACCATATCAGGTAAACCCGAGGGTGGAGGAGCCGAGGAGGAAGAGAACTCCCCGGTGAGACAAGTGGCTTTGACAGTACCTATAACAGATGACCCCTCGCTCCCGGTTCTGACTTTTAGGATGTGGGTGCTTGGATCACTATCCTGTATCATCCTATCCTTCCTAAACCAGTTCTTCTGGTATCGGACCGAGCCATTGTCGATAACGGCCATATCGGCTCAGATTGTTGTTGTGCCACTTGGGCAGTACATGGCCGCGGTGCTACCTAATCGGGTCTTCTTCAAGGGGACGAGATGGGAGTTCACGTTGAATCCGGGGCCGTTTAATGTGAAGGAGCACGTCCTCATTACCATTTTCGCCAATGCTGGGGCTGGGAGCGTCTACGCCGTTCATATCGTAACGGTCGTTAAGGTGTTCTATAAGAAGCATTTTAGTTTCTTCGTCTCCTTCATTGTTATCGTCACGACCCAAGTGAGTTTGCTTTATTCATTCCTATGCTTCTGCACCTTGTTGATTCGAACGTAGAAACCACAAGTTAATAACCGAATTCGCTTGCGTGGGATTTTGATAGGTTTTGGGTTTTGGATGGGCTGGAATATTCCGAAGGTATCTGGTGGAGCCAGCAGAAATGTGGTGGCCGACAAATCTTGTCCAAGTTTCCTTGTTCAGGTACGTAAATGCTTAGCTGGATTTAATGACAGCATGAGCAATTAGCTTTGACTTTTGCACAAGTTACAAAAGCCAAGTGCTGGTAATACTGTTTTGATCACTCGAAACTACTTCTATGTTTCATTCATGTGTAATACACGAGTTATCGGCGTTTTCACGATGTATACTTAGAATTCACAAATCAAACAAAGGAGTTCATGAAAAGAGAGATTACAGAAGTGACTGTCAGTTGAAAAATCCAAGTTCGGAGTAAATTTTTGGAATAACAACATATATAGTTCATAGGAAGATTAAGTGATAAACAAGGTTTCACCTTGTGGACAGACAAATCATACATGGAAGCAAATAATGCGAGACTGCAATAGTAGTTGATAGATGATCAAATATGAGTACCGATGGCTGCCTATAATTTTGAAACAGAGCGTTGCACGAGAAGGAAGAGCGGCGCAGAGGAGGACTAACACGCATCCAGTTTTTCCTCATCGC